>LNAC01000753.1:446704-459262 GCA_002007465.1 Ailurus styani
TATGCAGCCATCAAAAGAAACGAAACCTTACTGTTTGCAGTGATGTGGATGGAACTAGAGAGTATTATGCTAAGTGAAATAAGTCAATCAGAGAAAGACAATTATCATATGATCTCTCTGATATGAGGAATTTTAGGGGCAGGGCAGGGGGTCGTGGGGGGTAGGGAGGGAAAAAATGAAACAAACTGGGATTGGGAAGGAGAAAAACCATAAGAGACACTTAATCTCATGAAACAAACTGAGGGTTACTGGGGGGTGGAGGGGAGGGATAGGGTGCCTGGGTTATGGACATTGGGGAGGGTTTGTGCTATGGTGAGTGCTGTGAAAGGTGTAAGCCTGATGATTCACAGACCTGTACCCCTGGGGCAAATAGGACAGAACATTTTCCAACTTTTTCTGTGAGACCAATGTTGTCCTGATAATAAAAGCATACAAAGATATTACAAGAAAAGAAAATTGCAGACTAAAATCCTTCAGAAACATAGAAAAAAATTCTTAGCGTAAGTTTAGTAAATAAAATCTAGTAACATAACCTAGAATATATCATTACGAAATAGAGTATGTACCAAGAATGCAAGTTCGGTTTAACAAGTGAAAAATCAATGTAGGGCGCCTGGGTGGCTCAGTGGGTTAAAGCTGCTGCCTTCGGCTCAGGTCATGATCCCAGGGTCCTGGGATCGAGGCCTGCATCGGGCTCTCTGCTCGGCAGGGAGCCTGCTTCCTCCTCTCTCTCTGCCTGCCTCTCTGCCTACTTGTAATCTCTCTCTCTGTGTCAAATGAATAAATAAAATCTTAAAAAAAAAGATTAAAAAAAAAAAAGAAAAATCAATGTAATTCACCATGTCAACAGATTTCAAAAAGAAAAACCATATGATTTTCCATATGATTCAACAATTGCAAAAAAAAGTTTTTGACAAAATGTAATACCTAATTATGATTTAAAAAAACTCAACAAACTAGAAATGGAAGGGAATTTTCTCAATCTGTTACAACATCATACTTAGTGATGAAAGACAGATGCTTTACCCCTTACATCTAGAGCAAGACAAGAATGTTTGCTTTTGCTTTTTCCATTTCACTTTGTACAGGAGGCATCCACTGATTCTATGAATCTAGAAAAAGAAGCCAAATACACAGAATTCAAAAGCAAAAAATAAAACTAATGATATTCACAGATGTTGTGACATGTACATGTATAAAATACTAATGAATTTACAAAAATGGTAGCTAGACTATTTGGTGGGTTTAACAATATCAATATACAAAAGTCAATTGTATTTCTACATAGTACTGATGAACAATTAAATTAAAAGATGTAATACCATTTGTAATTACATCAAAAAATATTTAGGGATATTTTTTACAAAATATGTACAAGACCTATACACTAAAAAACTAATGTTGAGAAAAATTAGAAAAGACTTAAATAAATGGGGTGATATATTCATTAATTGGAAGACTTATATTTTTAGTGTCACTTTTCCCCAAATTGATTTATAGATTTAGAGAATTCCAATCAAAATCCCAGTGGGTTTGCTGGGTAAACATTGGTAAACCAAATCTAAAATTTATATGTAAATTCAAATGACATAGAAAAGCCAAAGTAATTTTAAAACATAAGATCCAAGTTGGAATACTGACACTACCTGATTTTAAAATTTACTATAAAGACACAGTAGTAGAGAGAGTGTGGTATTTATATTTAGACAGAAGATCAAAGGGACAAGGTTTCAGCAAGAATGGCAGAATAAGGACCTCTGAAAATGTAATGAGACCACTGAAAAAAATCAGTGAAGTTCAACATTTTCTGACCTCTGGAAATTACCCAAAACCTTGAAGCAAACTGGGGAGTCTTTATTCAAGAAAAACAGCTAAATCTCAGTAAGAACATTGAGTTCTATGGTGTTTTAATTTGCCCTATTTCCATCCCCATTTCCCCAGCTCTGCAGTAGCTTTGAGAACAAACAGCTCACACTCACATGAAAACCAGCAGCCTGCTGGCCACTAGAGGGGGCAGAACCAGATTGGAACTCTCTGAAGCCCCTTTGCCAGAGAACTGGCACCATTTGACCCATTTGGTGGTTCTTTAAAAGAGACCATTCTCATTATTTTTCTTTATTTGACTTGACTAGGAGCTTGCCAAGTGTGAAAAGCCTTTTCTCAAGAGGTGTTTGTTGGAAACAGTCAGAGGCAATTGCTTAACCTTGCAGCTGTCTGAAGCAATGGATTAGCATTTTGGGAAAACACGTTACCCAAAAGCTTTAAAATAAGCATTGGGGAATGAGATGTCTATAGGAAGGTTTGAAAGCTCTGAGATATGCTTGGGAATCTAGAAGTTCACATGCATATGTGGGGTTATGTGCATGCCCAGGGCCATGAAGATCCTCAGGAAGTTGCTGAGAAGGCTCTACACTCTCACCTCTGGCTCACCTTGAGGCTGTGTGCAAGCAATAAGTGAAGGCCAGGGTAGAAATATAGAGTAACTGGCTGAGGGTCATATGTGTACCTCCCTATATACACAGAGCCGCACAACAAAGACTGGGAGACTTAATGGTTGCAAGCATTTAAGGAAATTTCCAGTAAGCTGACCACTAAGGTATTTATGCAGAGATTTCAGAGACCACACATGACAAAATGTATAGACTCAATAGGATTAGTTCAGAAAGGTCACTACACAAATAGCTGCAACAACAATAACCATAAACCCTAGAGAGGGGGTAGATTCTGACTTCCAGAATTGCCTCATTATATTAAGAGAAAAGTATGAGAGATGCAAAGACAGAAGAAAGTATGGCCCATGGACAATGGAGTATAGACATTAGACTTACTAGACAAGACTTTAAGTCAGGTAGTTTGAATATATGCAAAGAACTAAAGGTAATCATGTCTAAAGAACTAAAGGAAAGTATGAGATCAATGTCTCAACAAAGAGAATACTAATAAAGAGATAAAAATTATAAATGTGTGTATATATCTAATGCAAATTACATATGCATATACGCTCCAGTAGAAAGTAGAAATTCTGGAATCAAAGAGTACAATACCTAACATGAAGGGCAAGAGGAGCTCACCAGCAAATTTGAGCTCTTAAAAGAATCAGCAAACTTGAAAATAAGCCCACTGATGTTATTCAGTTTGAGAAAGGCAAAAGAAAAATAAGAAAACTAAACAGAGCATCACAAAACTGTGGGATACTATCAAACATAATGGGAATTCTAGAAAGACAAGAGAGAAGAAAGAGGCAGAAAATCATCGACATGAAAGAACCAATATATTTGGCATCATCAAAATTAAAGATTTTGCTATTCAAAAAATGCTGTGAGAAAATGAAAAGTCAGGGCACCTGGGTGGCTCAGTGGGTTAAGCCTTGGCTTTTGGCTCAGGTCATGATCTGAGGTTTTGGGAGAACCACATCGGGTTCTCCACTTGGCAGGGAGCCTGCTTCCTCCTCTCTCTCTGCCTGCCTCTCTGCCTACTTGTGATCTCTCTCTCTCTCTCTGTCAAATAAATAAATAAAATCTTAAAAAAAAAAAAAAGAAAAAGAAAAGAAGATGAAAAGGCAAGCCAGAGCCAGGGAAAAAATATTCGTAAAAAATAAATCTGATAAAGAATTTGAATCTAGAACATATAAAGAACTTTTACAACTCAATAACAAGAAGACAACCCAATTAAAAAGTACGTAATATTTTAAATAGATGGGTCACTAAATTATATAAATAAGCCTATGAAAAGATGTTTAACATGATTTGTCATTAGGGAAATAAACATTGCTATCCCAGTGATAGTCCACCACATATCCATTAGGACAGCTAAATTTAAAGAGCTTGTCAATATCAAGTTTTGGCAAAGATGCATGGCAACTTTACCAAAACTTGCCATTTTTTGGTGGAACTCGCAATCATTGCTGGTGGGAATGCAAAATGATACAGCCACTTTGACGAACAGTTTAGCAATTTCTTACAAAGTTGTGTAAACTTACCTTATGCCTAGAAATCTTTTGTTTTTTCTTGGTGTTTGCAGAAGAGGAATGAAAATATATGACCACATGTTCTCATTTGTTTCTAACAGTTTTATTCATAATAGTCCCAAACTGATAACCAAATGTCCATCGACTGGTGAATGGATCAGCACCTTTTGGTATATCAGAAATACAATATGTTATTTGGTATACTAGGGAATAGCAGTCAGCACGAAAAAATGAGCAAACAGTTGAGACACAATACCATGGGTGTATCTCAACAGCCTTATGCTAAATGGAGAAACCAGAAACAGAACACCACATAATGCATAATTCCATTTACATGAAATTCTTTAAAAAGGCAAAACTATAGTGACAGAAAGTAGTAGTAGATCAGTGTTTGCTGGGGGCCTGTGTGGAAACAGAGGACTGACTGAAAGGAAATTAAGGAAATTTTTTGTATAATGAAATTGTTCCATGCCATGGCAGTTCTACAGCGATATACATTTGCCAAAAGTCATCAAAATGTACACTTAAAACTGGGTGAGTGTTCGGAATCAGGGAAATACAAATCAAAACTACAGTGAGATACCACCTCACGCCAGTCAGAATGGCTAAAACCAGTAAGTAAGGAAACGACAAATGTTGGCGAGGATGCGGAGAAGGGGAACCCTCCTACACTGTTGGTGGGAATGAAAGCTGGTGCAGCCACTCTGGAAAACAGTATGGAGGTTCCTCAAGAAGTTGAAAATAGAGCTACCCTATGACCCAGCAATCACTCTACTGGAGATACAAAGGTGGTGATCCTCAGGGGCACGTGCACCCGAATGTTTATAGCAGCAATGTCCACAATAGCCAAACTATGGAAAGAACCTAGATGTCCATCAACAGATGAATGGATAAAGAAGAGGTGGTATATATATACAATGGAATATTATGCAGCTATCAAAAGAAACGAAATCTTGCCATTTGCAACGACATGGATGGAACTGGAGGGTATTATGCTGAGCGAAATAAGTCAATCAGAGAAAGACAATTATCATATGATCTCTCTGATATGAGGAACTTGAGGGGCAGGGTGGGGGGTTGTGGGGGGTAGGGAGGGAAAAATAATGAAACAAGCTGGGATTGGGAAGGAGACAAACCATAAGAGACTCCTAATCTCACAAAACAAACTGAGGATTACTGGGGGGTGGGAGGGTAGGGATAGGGTGGATGGGTTATGGACATTGGGGAGGGTTTGTGCTATGGTGAATGCTGTGAAAGGTATAAGCCTGATGATTCACAGACCCGTACCCCTGGGGCAAATAATAATATAAAAATAAAACTGGATGAGTGTTACTAATTATAAAATTATATCTCAATAAAGCTGATTAAAAAATATATACACTGGCTTTCTTAATCTCCCTGTATCCTGGGTTGCTCTCAACTCTTGCTTCATTTTGGTTTTCCTTCCAAGCTTCTCTGTCTGCCACTTAGAGGTTGGTCTTCACTAAGATGCCTCTGTTTTCAGTCCTCTGTGCTCCTCAGAATGCTGGGCATGACTGATCTCATCCCCACATGACCTCACTCACCACTTCCAAATATGACAACCCAGACCAACCCAGTCTTGGCATCCAAAGTGTCTTAAATTATGTCAATTTAGGATGTAAAGAAAACCTTAAAAGAAATGAACCCAAATTTGCTTTAATTAAACCAAGTATATACCCACAACTGGAAGAGATACGTAAGAAAAACCAAATGATCATTAGTGTTGCAACTCCAGTCAAAGTTTATAATCACCGTCCTCAATCTAATTGGAATTTGAGGGCGCCTGGGTGGCTCAGTGGGTTAAAGCCTCTGCCTTCAGCTCAGGTCATGATCTCAGGGTCCTGGGATCGAGGCTCGCATCAGGATCCCTGCTCAGTGGGGAGACTGCTTCCTCCTCTCTCTGCCTGCCTCTGCCTACTTGTGATCTCTCTCTCTCTGTCAAATAAATAAAATCTTAAAAAAAATAATTGGAATTTGACATACATGCACTTGGATGAGACCTCCACCCTCCATTATATGATAGTGCTAACTTCCCTTGGAACTCCCCTCCTCCCAACTCTTTGCCCCATCCCCCATACTGTAGTTCATCCTGACAATTCTATTCCTTCATAGGCTGAGTTCTCAGCACATGTACATACCTAACTGTGAGATGGCCCTTCCACTGGGACTATTTTCCAGAAAGGCGAACTTCCCTTTGCAGATCATTCTCCTTTTGGTTCCAGGGCACTTTTTAAACCAGAAAATTACCTCATAAAGCAATGTGCCTGCCACACTACATGAGTCAAAGGAGCATGTCACGATGAATTTAAGAAAATAAAATCATAGTCCACAGTAAAGTGGATTTAGTAGTCACAGCAGTGTTCATAAAACACCTCTCCTCAGCTTCTTAACCACAGACTTTAATAATTTAATGTTTTTTCTGCTGTGACACTAAGATTTTTCTGAAACAGAGAGAAAGTCAGCAGTAAGATGAAGCTGTCTTCTCCCAGTTTCATAGCAGCAAAATTAATGCCTCTTCTGCAACCTTTCGCCGTGCCAATGTGGAAAGTTTCTCCACACCAATGCACTGATTTGGGATGCCCGTCGCCTCCCTGACTCACTGGGATGAGAGCCTCCGTTCTCAAAAAGTTTAGCAAAGAAAAAAGATCTCTGTGTTTGCATTTGGTCAAGCTTATTTTAAATTATTTCAAATTCTGAATCTTTGCCCAAAAAACAGAACAACTAGTTTATAACAACAATATAAAAACGAAACAGGGGTGCCTGGGTGGCTCAGTGGGTTAAAGCCTCTGCCTTCAGCTCAGGTCATGATCCCAGGGTCCTGGTATTGAGCCCCGCGATGGGCTCTCTGCTCAGCGGGGAGCCTGCTTCCTCCTCTCTCTCTGCGTGCCTCTCTGCCTACTTGTGATCTCTCTCTGTGTGTCAAATAAATAAATAAAATCTTAAAAAAAAATAAAGCACTTGGTAACCTTCCATATTGACCAGACCTGCTTCAGAATCACTCTCCCTCACGTGGGTTTATTATTGTAATTAAAAATTTCCTAATTAAAGCTATATACCCGAAGTTTTAAACATACATAAAATATATATAACCCCTTTTTAAAATACAAAAAGAAATAAATTTTCCCTCTGAAAATTCAGAAAATAGAGAGTATACAAAGAAGAAAACAAAAATGACTCGTTCCAGTGGTGAAGGATTGCTGTTAGCATTGTTTTATAGCTTTTCAGTTTTTTAATGGACATGTACAATTGATATATGAGCGTTTATGTGGTCATACTATATATATATAATAGATATTTTATATAATAACATATGCATTATTATATATAATAATATATAACATATAAATATATAATAAATAATACATATCATACATAAATATACGTGAATAAATATATAAATATATATAGTTTTATAACCTGCTTTTTTTAATGGATTACACTACAGCATTAGTCTTCATATACTCCTCTAAAATAGTATTTTTAATGTCTTTGATAGCATTCTATCATATGCCTTGTATCATTTATATAAACTGCATCCTATATTTAGGTAAAAAATATTTCAGTTCTTTCTATTTATTTACAAATATCACATCCTTGCATAGTTATCTTCAGAACACATGTATTTCCACAGGATGAATTCCTGGGTGATATGCCCATAATTTTTGATGAGGAAAACCTAGGAGTCTGAAATTCCCTTCAAGGTCCAGAACATTCCAATTAATAGCCTGTGCTTCTAATAAACCCTTTCAAATGATTCTTCTTAGAGCTCACCTGCAATCCTGCTACTTGCAGAAGGCTTTTAAGAGCAAATACTGAATTAGATATTAATTCCTTAACCTGGCATTCCCAGACCCTCTTTCTAGTAATGTGCCAGGCACTTTACACACATTATTCCAATCCTCAGAGTGGCCCAAGGCAGGTAGTGCTGTCTCATTTCATGGCATGGAAATCGATATTGAGAGAAGTTTGATAATTTGCCCAAGGTCACATCACTAATTAATGGGTATTTGAATCCAGGTTGCTGAGCCTGTGGTCTTTCCCTCAGTGACTCTGGCTAATGCTCCACCCAACCTCCACAGAACAGAGGCAACCTGCCACCCACGCAGGAGCTAGTCTGCCAGGTTTTCAACCCCAGGTCTCATCTAGCCTTGTGACCTTGTGAGAGTTACTGTCCTTCTCTATACTTGTTTTCTCATCTCTAAGATGTGGATACTAACAGTAGCCACCTCATAGGTGTGTGGTTAAGAGTAAATTAGTTACTACAAATAAAGTGCTTAGACTTGTGTCCAGTGTCTTGGAATATTAATTACTTTTATTATCATTACCATAACCATCATGTTGCTCTTACTGTTTTGTTAAAAATATTTAATCTCACTGGTGAGCTAGAGNTACTCCTCTAAAATAGTATTTTTAATGTCTTTGATAGCATTCTATCATATGCCTTGTATCATTTATATAAACTGCATCCTATATTTAGGTAAAAAATATTTCAGTTCTTTCTATTTATTTACAAATATCACATCCTTGCATAGTTATCTTCAGAACACATGTATTTCCACAGGATGAATTCCTGGGTGATATGCCCATAATTTTTGATGAGGAAAACCTAGGAGTCTGAAATTCCCTTCAAGGTCCAGAACATTCCAATTAATAGCCTGTGCTTCTAATAAACCCTTTCAAATGATTCTTCTTAGAGCTCACCTGCAATCCTGCTACTTGCAGAAGGCTTTTAAGAGCAAATACTGAATTAGATATTAATTCCTTAACCTGGCATTCCCAGACCCTCTTTCTAGTAATGTGCCAGGCACTTTACACACATTATTCCAATCCTCAGAGTGGCCCAAGGCAGGTAGTGCTGTCTCATTTCATGGCATGGAAATCGATATTGAGAGAAGTTTGATAATTTGCCCAAGGTCACATCACTAATTAATGGGTATTTGAATCCAGGTTGCTGAGCCTGTGGTCTTTCCCTCAGTGACTCTGGCTAATGCTCCACCCAACCTCCACAGAACAGAGGCAACCTGCCACCCACGCAGGAGCTAGTCTGCCAGGTTTTCAACCCCAGGTCTCATCTAGCCTTGTGACCTTGTGAGAGTTACTGTCCTTCTCTATACTTGTTTTCTCATCTCTAAGATGTGGATACTAACAGTAGCCACCTCATAGGTGTGTGGTTAAGAGTAAATTAGTTACTACAAATAAAGTGCTTAGACTTGTGTCCAGTGTCTTGGAATATTAATTACTTTTATTATCATTACCATAACCATCATGTTGCTCTTACTGTTTTGTTAAAAATATTTAATCTCACTGGTGAGCTAGAGAAATGCAAATTAAACAATGTATTAGGTTTTTTTTTCTTTACAAGTTAACACAAAAGATCATTCAAAAGCACTCTAATACTCATTGCTGATGAAGGGGCAGCTGGACAGGCATATTTTATTCTATTGCTGAAGGTGTAAATTGGCATAAAGTTCTTAAAGGCATTTTTTCAACATATGTGAGAAGATTTTTTTAATTGTTATTTAAAAAATTCTTTTTTATTTGAGTGTAGTTGACACACAATGTTACATTAGTCTCAGGTATACAGCATAGTGATTTGACAAGTTTATATGTGATGCTATGCTCACCACAAATGTAGCTACCATCTGTCACTATACAACACAATTACAATGTCATTGACTATATTCCTTTTGCTGTGCCTTTTATTCCCGTGACTTATTCATTCCATAACTGGAAGCCTGTATCTCTCACCCCCCTTCACCCATTTTGCTCATCCCCCCACACCCTTTCCCCTATGGCAACCATCAGTTTGTTCTCTGTATTTACAGTTCTGATTCCGTTTTTTGTTTGTTCACTCATTTGTGTTTTTTAATCCCACAGATGAGTGAAATCATATGGTATTTGTATTTCTCAGTTAGACTGATGGTTGCCATGGGGAAGGAGGTATAAGCAAAATGGGTGAAGGGGAGCGGGAGATACAGACTTCCAGTTATGGAAGCATTTGTGTTGCTTCCGTATCTTGGCTATCATAAATCATGGTGCAATAAACTTAAGGGTGCCATATATCTTTTTGAAGTAGTGTTTTCATTTTCTCTGGGTAAATACCCAGTAGTGGAACTACTGGATCCTATGGTGTTTCTATTTTTAATTTTTTGAGTAACCTCCATACTGTTTTCCACAATGGCTACACCAGTTTGCATTCCCACCAACAGTGCATGAGGGTTCCTTTTTCTCCATACCCTCACCAACACTTGTTATTTTCTGCATTTTGATTTTAGCTAATCTAACAGGTGTAAGGTGGTATCTCATTGTGGTTTTGTTGTTGTTGTTCGGGTATTTTTTTTTTAAGTAGGCTCCATGCCCATCAGAGCCTAACGTGGGGCTTGAACTCACAACCCTGAGATCAAGACCTGAGCTTAACCAACTCAACTGAGCCACCCAGGCACCCCTCTCATTGTGGTTTTGATCTGCATTGCCCTGATGATTAGTGATGTTGAGCATCTTTTCATGTATCTGTCGGCCAACTGTATGTCTTCTTTGGAAAAATACCTATTTAGGTCCTCTGTCCATTTTTTAATTGGATTGTTTGGGTTTTTTGGTGTTGAGTTATATAACTTCTTTATATACTTTTGGATACTAACTCCTTATTGGATACATTATTTGCAGATATAGTCTCCCATTTAGTATGTTGCCTTTTTGTTTTGTTGATAGCTTTCTTCACTGTGAAAAATGGTGTTCTTACTATTACATTCCAGGCAAACCAGGCTTGCTGGCCATTTCCCAAATATAATCGTTGCTTGATCTAAGCCTTTGCTCACACTGTTACCTGCTGTTGGCGTGTTTGTCCCATCTCTTCCTAATAGTAACTTTATGGCTAATATTTACTGATGAGGCTGGTAGAAGTAAATCTTCCTTATCCTTTCAAAACCACTCTTTTTATTTATTTATTTATTTAAGAGAGAGAGAGAGCACAGAGGGAGAGGGAGAAGGGAGAAGCAAACTCCCCACTGAGCAGAGAGCCAGATGTGGAGCTTGATCCCATGACCCTGAGATCATGACCTGAGCTGAAGTCAGCCACTTAACCTGCCACTGAGCCACCGAGGCACCCCTCAAAACCACTCTCTTATTGTTGCAAGATCTCTCCCTTTTTCTTATACCACCTACAACTCATTTTTATTTTTCATCCTGTCTGTCTGATTTTAGAGTTTTGCATGTACCTGTTTACTATCTCACTACACAAAAAGTTTGCTGAGGGCAGAGACAGTTCTGGGAACTGTCATGTACACAGTGTGGAGAACAGCATGAGGTGGAGTCAGACAGTCCATGTTTAATTTCCAAGTCTGCTCCTTTACTATCTCGGCATTATTTAACTTCTCTGTGCCTTAGTTTTGTATATGTAAAATGGACATGATAATAGGACCTACTTTGTGGAGCCGTGGGGAGGGAGGATTAGATGCATAAATATAAGTAATATGCTTGGAATCATGTCTGAGGCATAGCAAATGCTCAATAAATGCTAGTTTCAATGTGATTTTACTTAATAAGCATTGAAGAAGTGTCAGTTTAATGAATGGAGGTACTCATGAGTCATGATTAGTCACCAGACATTTGTCCAATCTGTGCAGACTCTCTCTGGTTTTTATTTGGTACCATCAGGAATTATGTTCTAGAATTAGTCTTCTTGTTGGGGTGCTAATGGGATTGTAAGGGTAGTAGTGATATTTGTTGAACTCTAATCTCTGAGTCAAAAAGTGAAGGTATAGGTAAAACTTGGAGAAATAACAAAGAAAATAACCTTTGGGAGATGACTTTTTAAGATTTCTCCAGAAGCCAAACTGTTTCTGTGAGCACAGTCCCCTTCTGACGCCAACTGCAAACATCTAGCCAGCTGAGGGCATGTTGGGGCCAGAGCAATAGCATTGTTTGAAATGTACAAAAAGGTGATCAAATATAAGTAGTTTTGGGAGAAGCTGCAATTGTCCAGTACATTTTGTGTTTCCCTACAACTTTTTGCTCTCACTTGAAAGAGCAACATGGCCGCCATCATCCCATAGTCTTATTTACCTATTGGTGCTCTGACCTCTCACTTTTGAATTCCTGCCCAATTTGAGCTAAGCGTCCAGCTCTCAGGATTTTGCAATTTCCCTCTCTTGGCTGGGGAGTTATGTTGTATGTTTCTATACTTTTAGTGGTTACCCTAGGAATTACAGCATATGTTCTTAATTTATTGTAAAGTAATGTTAATCTATACTTCTATCCTCCTTCTGAGTAATATACTGCCTTTTTGCCAAAACTATTGTATTATATCACGTGGTACTAAAATCCATTTCTCTGGTCTAGTGACAAGCCCTTCTGCCATTAAAGGGGCTATGTTAAGGAAGGAGAATAGGTTTCAGTTTTCATGCCAACATTGATCAGTTAGTAAAAGCCAGAGTTCTGAAGCAATCTTCAAGGTCAAAGGGGAAACCTAGCCCTGAAGTTTTAGGAGCCTAGGAAGAGCCCAGAAGAAATCAGAGATTAGATAAGAGAGTGATTAGAAAATTCCAGTGGCATATTTTGCAGTAGAAAAAAAA
>LNAC01000753.1:461213-487369 GCA_002007465.1 Ailurus styani
TGCCTCTCTGCCTACTTGTGATCTCTCTCTGTGTGTCAAATAAATAAATAAAATCTTAAAAAAAAATAAAGCACTTGGTAACCTTCCATATTGACCAGACCTGCTTCAGAATCACTCTCCCTCACGTGGGTTTATTATTGTAATTAAAAATTTCCTAATTAAAGCTATATACCCGAAGTTTTAAACATACATAAAATATATATAACCCCTTTTTAAAATACAAAAAGAAATAAATTTTCCCTCTGAAAATTCAGAAAATAGAGAGTATACAAAGAAGAAAACAAAAATGACTCATTCCAGTGGTGAAGGATTGCTGTTAGCATTGTTTTATAGCTTTTCAGTTTTTTAATGGACATGTACAATTGATATATGAGCGTTTATGTGGTCATACTATATATATATAATAGATATTTTATATAATAACATATGCATTATTATATATAATAATATATAACATATAAATATATAATAAATAATACATATCATACATAAATATACGTGAATAAATATATAAATATATATATAGTTTTATAACCTGCTTTTTTTAATGGATTACACTACAGCATTAGTCTTCATATACTCCTCTAAAATAGTATTTTTAATGTCTTTGATAGCATTCTATCATATGCCTTGTATCATTTATATAAACTGCATCCTATATTTAGGTAAAAAATGTTTCAGTTCTTTCTATTTATTTACAAATATCACATCCTTGCATAGTTATCTTCAGAACACATGTATTTCCACAGGATGAATTCCTGGGTGATATGCCCATAATTTTTGATGAGGAAAACCTAGGAGTCTGAAATTCCCTTCAAGGTCCAGAACATTCCAATTAATAGCCTGTGCTTCTAATAAACCCTTTCAAATGATTCTTCTTAGAGCTCACCTGCAATCCTGCTACTTGCAGAAGGCTTTTAAGAGCAAATACTGAATTAGATATTAATTCCTTAACCTGGCATTCCCAGACCCTCTTTCTAGTAATGTGCCAGGCACTTTACACACATTATTCCAATCCTCAGAGTGGCCCAAGGCAGGTAGTGCTGTCTCATTTCATGGCATGGAAATCGATATTGAGAGAAGTTTGATAATTTGCCCAAGGTCACATCACTAATTAATGGGTATTTGAATCCAGGTTGCTGAGCCTGTGGTCTTTCCCTCAGTGACTCTGGCTAATGCTCCACCCAACCTCCACAGAACAGAGGCAACCTGCCACCCACGCAGGAGCTAGTCTGCCAGGTTTTCAACCCCAGGTCTCATCTAGCCTTGTGACCTTGTGAGAGTTACTGTCCTTCTCTATACTTGTTTTCTCATCTCTAAGATGTGGATACTAACAGTAGCCACCTCATAGGTGTGTGGTTAAGAGTAAATTAGTTACTACAAATAAAGTGCTTAGACTTGTGTCCAGTGTCTTGGAATATTAATTACTTTTATTATCATTACCATAACCATCATGTTGCTCTTACTGTTTTGTTAAAAATATTTAATCTCACTGGTGAGCTAGAGAAATGCAAATTAAACAATGTATTAGGTTTTTTTTTCTTTACAAGTTAACACAAAAGATCATTCAAAAGCACTCTAATACTCATTGCTGATGAAGGGGCAGCTGGACAGGCATATTTTATTCTATTGCTGAAGGTGTAAATTGGCATAAAGTTCTTAAAGGCATTTTTTCAACATATGTGAGAAGATTTTTTTAATTGTTATTTAAAAAATTCTNCACAACCCTGAGATCAAGACCTGAGCTTAACCAACTCAACTGAGCCACCCAGGCACCCCTCTCATTGTGGTTTTGATCTGCATTGCCCTGATGATTAGTGATGTTGAGCATCTTTTCATGTATCTGTCGGCCAACTGTATGTCTTCTTTGGAAAAATACCTATTTAGGTCCTCTGTCCATTTTTTAATTGGATTGTTTGGGTTTTTTGGTGTTGAGTTATATAACTTCTTTATATACTTTTGGATACTAACTCCTTATTGGATATATTATTTGCAGATATAGTCTCCCATTTAGTATGTTGCCTTTTTGTTTTGTTGATAGCTTTCTTCACTGTGAAAAATGGTGTTCTTACTATTACATTCCAGGCAAACCAGGCTTGCTGGCCATTTCCCAAATATAATCGTTGCTTGATCTAAGCCTTTGCTCACACTGTTACCTGCTGTTGGCGTGTTTGTCCCATCTCTTCCTAATAGTAACTTTATGGCTAATATTTACTGATGAGGCTGGTAGAAGTAAATCTTCCTTATCCTTTCAAAACCACTCTTTTATTTATTTATTTATTTAAGAGAGAGAGAGAGCACAGAGGGAGAGGGAGAAGGGAGAAGCAAACTCCCCACTGAGCAGAGAGCCAGATGTGGAGCTTGATCCCATGACCCTGAGATCATGACCTGAGCTGAAGTCAGCCACTTAACCTGCCACTGAGCCACCGAGGCACCCCTCAAAACCACTCTCTTATTGTTGCAAGATCTCTCCCTTTTTCTTATACCACCTACAACTCATTTTTATTTTTCATCCTGTCTGTCTGATTTTAGAGTTTTGCATGTACCTGTTTACTATCTCACTACACAAAAAGTTTGCTGAGGGCAGAGACAGTTCTGGGAACTGTCATGTACACAGTGTGGAGAACAGCATGAGGTGGAGTCAGACAGTCCATGTTTAATTTCCAAGTCTGCTCCTTTACTATCTCGGCATTATTTAACTTCTCTGTGCCTTAGTTTTGTATATGTAAAATGGACATGATAATAGGACCTACTTTGTGGAGCCGTGGGGAGGGAGGATTAGATGCATAAATATAAGTAATATGCTTGGAATCATGTCTGAGGCATAGCAAATGCTCAATAAATGCTAGTTTCAATGTGATTTTACTTAATAAGCATTGAAGAAGTGTCAGTTTAATGAATGGAGGTACTCATGAGTCATGATTAGTCACCAGACATTTGTCCGATCTGTGCAGACTCTCTCTGGTTTTTATTTGGTACCATCAGGAATTATGTTCTAGAATTAGTCTTCTTGTTGGGGTGCTAATGGGATTGTAAGGGTAGTAGTGATATTTGTTGAACTCTAATCTCTGAGTCAAAAAGTGAAGGTATAGGTAAAACTTGGAGAAATAACAAAGAAAATAACCTTTGGGAGATGACTTTTTAAGATTTCTCCAGAAGCCAAACTGTTTCTGTGAGCACAGTCCCCTTCTGACGCCAACTGCAAACATCTAGCCAGCTGAGGGCATGTTGGGGCCAGAGCAATAGCATTGTTTGAAATGTACAAAAAGGTGATCAAATATAAGTAGTTTTGGGAGAAGCTGCAATTGTCCAGTACATTTTGTGTTTCCCTACAACTTTTTGCTCCCACTTGAAAGAGCAACATGGCCGCCATCATCCCATAGTCTTATTTACCTATTGGTGCTCTGACCTCTCACTTTTGAATTCCTGCCCAATTTGAGCTAAGCGTCCAGCTCTCAGGATTTTGCAATTTCCCTCTCTTGGCTGGGGAGTTATGTTGTATGTTTCTATACTTTTAGTGGTTACCCTAGGAATTACAGCATATGTTCTTAATTTATTGTAAAGTAATGTTAATCTATACTTCTATCCTCCTTCTGAGTAATATACTGCCTTTTTGCCAAAACTATTGTATTATATCACGTGGTACTAAAATCCATTTCTCTGGTCTAGTGACAAGCCCTTCTGCCATTAAAGGGGCTATGTTAAGGAAGGAGAATAGGTTTCAGTTTTCATGCCAACATTGATCAGTTAGTAAAAGCCAGAGTTCTGAAGCAATCTTCAAGGTCAAAGGGGAAACCTAGCCCTGAAGTTTTAGGAGCCTAGGAAGAGCCCAGAAGAAATCAGAGATTAGATAAGAGAGTGATTAGAAAATTCCAGTGGCATATTTTGCAGTAGAAAAAAAAATTCTGAAATTTGTATGGACCCACAAAAGACTCTGAATAGCCGAAGCAACTTGGAGAGAGAACAAAACAGGAGGTATCACATTTCCTAATTTCAAACTACATTACCAAGCTATAGTAGTCAAAACAACATGTATTGTCATAAAAGCAGACACATAGGTGAATAGAACAGAATTGAGAGTGCAGAAATAAACCTACACATATGTGGTCAATTACTTTATGACAAAGGAGCCAAGAATACACAATGGGAAAAAGACAATCTCTTCAATAAATGGTGTTGGGAAAATTGGACAGCCACACATAAAAGAATGAAGTTCGACCACTATCTTACACCATACACAAAAATCAACTCAAAATGGATTAAAGACTTAAACCTAAGACCTAAAACCATAAAACTCCTAAAGGGAAATGTAGAGGGTCAGGTCCTTGACATAGGCCTTACCAGTGATTTTTTTGGATTTTATAGCAAAAGCAAAGTCAACAAAAGAAAAAAATAAACAAATGGGACTACACCAAACTAAAAAGCTTACTGTACAGCAAAGGAAATCATCAACAAACTGAAAAGACATTGTACAGAATGGGAGAATATTTCTGCAAATCATGTATCTGGTAAGATATTAATACTCCCCAACTGTAAAGAACTCATACAAATCAATAGCAAAAGAAACAATCTGATTTAAAAATGGGCAGAGGAACTAAATGGAAATTTTTTTTCAAAGATACACAGGTACATAAAAAGGTGCTCTACCAAAAAAAAAAAAATAAGGTGCTCTACATCGCTGGTCATTAAGGAAATGCAAATCAAAAGCACAATGAGACATCACCTCACAGTTGTTAAAATGATTGCCATCAGAAAGGTAGGACACTTAGTGTTGGCCAGAATGTGGTGAGAGGGGAACCCTTGTGCACCGTTGGTGGGAATGCAAACTGGTACACCCACTGCAGGAAACAGTATGGAGGCTCCTCTAAAAATTGAAAATAGAACTTCTCTATGATCTAGTAATTCCACTTCTGGGTATTTAAATGAAGGAAATGAAATCAGTTTCTTGAAAGGATATCTATACCACTACACTCACTGAAGCATTGTTTACATTAGCCAAAACATGGAAACAACCTGTGTGCGTATAGTGCAATGAGTGGAAGATATTCCACTCATATGTGGAATCTTAAAAAATAAACAAATTCATCAATGCACACAATAGATTGATGGTTGCAAGAGGTAGAGTGGGAATATGTGAAGGTGCGGTAAAGGTACAAACTTCCAGGGTAAGATAAATAAGTCCTAGTGATGTCATTTACAAGGTAGAGAGTATAGTCCGCAACACAGTATGGTGTATTTGAAAGCTGCTAAGAGAGTAGATCTTAAAAGTTCTCATCACAAGAAAAAACTATTATAACTCCATGATAGGTGTTAATTAAACTTATTGTGGTGATCATTTCACAATATATACATAAGTCAAATCACTATGCTGTACACCTTGGGCTAATCCAATGTTTCATGTCAATTACATCTCAATAAAATGGGGGGAAGGATCTGCCTAATGAAAGACCTTAGCAGCCCGAAGTCTCCCCTGCAGGTTGTTTTAGGGTTTCCCGGATTACTGGTGACTCGGGGCAGTCTAAAAGCATTGCTCTCCAGGGGAGGGGTCACAGTCAGAGGGGAACACCGTACAAATGGCGGCTTGCAAGTGACGTCATCAGGATGGTCGCCGTCTCCCTGGGGGGATGCACACGCAGAACAAGGAGTTAACAAACAGAAAGGTGACTGAAAATACCTTTCCGAACAGAAGGAAGGCTATTCATCCTATGGGGTGCCTGCTTCTGCGAATAAAGTGTGCAACATTGTTTAAGCTGCAGGTGTGGGGCTGGGACTTGGTCTTGAAGCGGCCTCTGGAGGACTCTTCTGTTTCTTCCATTGGTCCATATGCCACAGATTTCGTTAAATCGCGGTGGCGTAAGGCTGACTGAGAGAGAACAGTGTTAGCCAGGTGTGTTGAGGGGCAACGTGGGGGAAAAATAAATCCCTTGCTGGAAGCGAGCCTAACCTGAGACCCCAGGTTTCCAGACCCTACTAGGGAGCGCCTGGAAGTCCCTGGGAATCCCTCCTGCATTCAGTTCATTGGCTCGCAGGATCCGGGACACCCAGGAACCAGACTTTCTTTGCTGTTTCCTGTCACAGAGTGGAGGTGGGGTGGGAGGGTGGACTTTGAAACTACAAGAGCCGACTGTTAGGTAGGGTGGGGCAAATCAACATGAAACGCAGAGAAGCAGGCTTTCTGCAGAGACGGATCCAGCACGCTGAGACGTGCAAATAAAGCTCCCGGAAGCCACCGGGGTAAATACAAACCAAGAAAGCCAAGCCCTTCTTTAAATTGCTTTTGGAAGAGAAGCAACCACAAGATGACATTGCCCCCTGCCTCCCTACGCATAAAATGAACACACTGAAGGAGAAGCTTGACCCAAAAATAGTAAACTTAATTGGTGTCAGCTCTTAATCTTTCTAGGTGCAAGCTGGGAACCACTGAGAATTGGTGTCTAACAGGACCGATAATGCAAAATGAAGATTTTCTCTGGGGCTCCGCCCCACCTCCCACCTGGTACTCTCAAAAGAAAAACAGAGATTGCTGATAATACCCTAAGGTGTGAGTCATTCCCACGGACATTTGCATTTAAATGAACCAGACCATTAAACTGAAGGACTTGTCTGAGACAAAGATCTCTGTGCGCCCAGACTCTGGGCTTTACCTGGCTCTCCTGTGGCCCAGGATGGTTCTAGATAAAAATGATTGGGTGCTTCTCTTTTTGAGTGGCTCAACTGAAGCCAGTATAAATGAACACCATTTTTATATCCTTCTATACCTCCTGCCTTCCACCCAGCTGTCCTCAAGCCAGAACATCCCAAGCATTCGCGCATTCCCCCAATTTATTTCTGCATGCTTTCTGACCGGCACAAAATTTAATCTAATTAAAAACTTAATCAGGTGAAGCAATCAACACAATATGGAAATCCAGGATTTCTACCCTTTGCATAATGTGCAAATAAGAAAAAAATATATTTACCTGAATAATTAGTAGTTTCAAAGTGTCTAATAATTATTACCTGCTGGGAACAAACTCTTGGAGAGGAGGGAAGGTGGAATTAACTTAGGGGGCTGATCAAAAATGTGTTGCGGATTACCTGTTTTAAAAAACAAAATCAACTGAATAGATTCGAAGATCTAATTGTTTATTAACCGATTCATGAATGGGGCAGCAGCCCATCTAGCAAATAAATATTGCTCTGTCTGTGGAGTTGTACTAGGGGGAAGGTTTTTATAGGAAGGAGGGTGGGCCAAGAAGTTATGAGCAAAAGACAAGAATTGATTATTTATCAACAAAAGAAAAAAATCAAGGATTGTTTCAGGCAATGTCACTTTCCCTTAGGGGTAAGAGTAGGGAGTCTTATCATGCAGAATAAGAACCTCATCTTTTGGGGGAGAGGCTGGAGAAGGCCAGGTGACAGACTACCTCCTTATTCTGGGAAGAAAATTCCTCACTGACCAGTTAAAATAACATTTCTGGGGAAAGTTGAAACTTGTCTTAAGCGATGCCATTTTGGCCTGTGGTTTGCTTTTTTTTTTTTTTAAAGATTTTATTTATTCACTTGACACAGAGAGAGAGAGATCACAAGTAGGCAGAGAGGCAGGTTGAGAGAGAGGAGGAAGCAGGCTCCCTGCTGAGCAGAGAGTCTGATGCCGGGCTCGATCCCAGGACCCTGAAATCATGACCTGAGCTGAAGGCAGAGGCTTAACCCACTGAGCCACCCAGGCACCCTCTGGTTTGCTTTTTAACATCTGGTTATTGGGGAACAATGAGGTGTCCACCTGACCAGAACCCCTGGCCCACACAGACCAGGAAAACCAGTGCATAAAGGACAAAATCAAGGACATAAAGGACACACAGACATCAAGATTGGGCTAGGCTGACCATCTGTTCCTAACAGGTTTCATCTGACAGTCGGTCCAGGGGAAGGGGGAGTGAATTTTGCCTCTGGAAGGTGAGACTCAATCTCTACAACTCTGGGCACCTCAGTTTTCTTATCTGGCCAATGGGGCCCCAATCCCTACCCAACCTTGTTGCTTTAGGCACTGCCTGGAATAACGTTTGTCCAAGCCTGTGGTAAGCTCTAGAGTGCTATAGAGATGTTAGATATTTTGATTAAATGAGACTGGTTATATACTAAACAGGCATAGAAAGAGGAAAGCGGTCAACGAGTAAGTTTGGATTAGTTCTGAAAAGTAGGTAAAGTCTGAGGAGCATAAGGATTTTAAATCTATGAGGACCAGGAAGGAGCTCTTCCAGGCAGATGAAAATCACAGTATTCATTCACTCATTTAAAAAATTATTTGCTCAACAAATGTCTATTGTGTGTTTGATCTGTATCAGGCAGAGGAGCGAACGCCTCAAGGCAAGAATGTGCAGTGCATGCTGGAAGCTGCTGCACAGAGCTGGGAGAGCATTCCAAGAAACAGAGACAGAGACGGAGAGGCAGAGAGAGGAGGGGCGAGAGCAGAAGAGTGAGCGGGCAGGTTGTGGCCGGATCAAGGAGTCTGAGTGAGTGGGCGGCTTTGATTCGGTAGGTGCAGAGCTGCTGCCCTTGAAGACAGATCCAAGGAGAATGAATAAGTCTTTCCCTTTCGTGGTGGATACTCACCTCACCAACAGCGCATGTGGAGAGCAGATTAAGAGGCATGTGAACCCTAGAGCGCTGCTTGGAGTTCCTGGAGGGAACCGGGAGAGGTTCGGGAGCTGTGCCCAGTCAGGCAGCCAGATTACAAAAGCATATGGCGGGCTTGAGCTTGGTGTGATTCTATGAACCCCCAGTGCCTTTTCATGATGGAAGTCCTGATCTCTTCTCCTGGAAGCCTCTGACTTTTCCAAGCCTCTTAGGATGGAGAGGATTCTAGGGAACAAAATGCATCTATCTGGGGAGAGTGCTACCCAAGGGCAAAACCCAAGGCCCTTTTGAATAGCCCCTGTCAGCCCAGATGGGCACGTGAGTGGCACCTGCAGCCAGGGGTGGATAGAGAGGCTGAAGCGCGTTCACTCCCAGCGTGTTCTCAGTTCGGAAATAAGATGGGTACAATTTGTCCTCGTTGATTCTTCATCTCCCACATATACTACTGGGTAGAAGCAAAAGAAGGTTGAATTGGTGTGGTTGTAGAGATGGCTAGAGACTGGCAGGGGGTCAGGAGGCCTGGATTCTCTTCCTACTCCTTGTAGGCAGGTGGTCTTATGACCTTGGGAAGTCACCTTGTCTTTCTGTGTATCTTTTTAAACTGAGGGTGTTGGGATTAGAGCTTCGGTCCTTACCCGGAAGGTGGCGGAGAGGAGAATGGGGAAATCAGCCTCTTAGAGAAGGGCAGAGCAGGTGTATGCAAATTAAGAATCCCATTCAGGAATTTTAGTAACACCTGCTCCGCCCTTCCCACCAACCTCCCAGGCACAATTTCTAACTGCCCACCCAAGGTTGGGTGAACACCACCGTGGATGCTTGTGGGCTAGATGAAGGTGAGGAGGTTGGGGTGCCCCAGGAACCTGTCCCTTCACCCCGATGCCACCAAATTCCATGTTGACATTTTCAACTCCAGGATCATGTCACATCCGTGAGGCAGAATCCATTTGCCTAGCGCCAAAGAGGAAATGAACAAAAGAGTGACACTTTATAAGAAAGAGCTGAATCTTCAGTCTTCGAGGATGCGGAAACGCAAACCATTAATCCCCAAATTTCAAGGCATTGCAACCATGTTGTAATTAGAACAATGAAGTCGATTGCCCTGGCACTGAACTGAAAATTTCCCCGGGGAGTTACATCGGCCAAGCCTTGTGTGGAAATGAGTGAGATGGGAAATTTTCAACTCTGGTCTCCTCTTTGGCTTTGATTCCAGTTTTCTCTTTCTATCCTCTCAGTGACACATGGGCCACCCTCGGCTGCCTCTCTCCTCCTCTGTCCCCACACAGTCCCTTGTGGGGGCCACCCTGTCCTTCCGGCTCTCATTGGGCTCCCAGGTTCTGAGGGCCCTGCTCTTGTCACAACCATTCCACTCACACCTTCTTGTCAGTGAGTAAGTCTAGCCTGTCACTCTCCTCATACCTCCTCATGCTTTCTTCATAGAAAAACCTCACCTCTTACTCCACAGAGAAAATGGAGCCCATCTGGAAGCAGCTCTTCACTTGTCCCTCGGCTCCCCAAGCCAGCTGGACACCCTCCTGTGGCCTCAGGGGTCTGTGCACTGGACGGTCTCTGGTAGCCACCTCTACCTGGGAGCCCCCCACTTCTCCTTCTTCTGCCAGTTCATAAGCACCCCATCCATGTGTAGCATTAAGAGGAAAGGCTACCGTTCCTCAACACGAAGAGAATCAAAACTCCCTTCTTGGCCATCAGGTGATCCTTGACCAGAGGATGGGGCTAATGGTCTTCTCTTTCCACCCTCCCTGTAGTCACTTTGGCCCTATGGAGCCCAGTTCAAGGGACACTGCCCCCTGGCCTTGGCACTCTGCCCAGGCCTTGAGTTGTGTGGCTCCTCCCTCTGGGTCTTGGGTGCTGGTTCCATGGGTGCCATCCGGTTTTCTTCTGGGATGGAGGAGGCTTCAGGGGCTCTGGGTCTTGAAGGTGGAAGGAGGGGACAGAGGAAAATGGTCCATCATGGTCCAGCCACCCAATGAAACAAGTACAAGACGGACCAAGCTCTCCTTCCTTAGTATTCATGGTGGAATTTTATTCATCGAGATGGTCTTTCTCTATTTTATCATTTTCATTATCCTTGCTGGGAGTGTGGATGAGACACATATATCACCAGGACATGGCAGAGGGGAATAAAATGCTGTCCTGTTATGGAGTGATGCTGTCCAGTATTTTGAAAAATAATCCTCTGATCTTCTGCTGCCATCAGCCCACTCGCTCACTTGCCTTCCACCCCCACAGCACCTCCCACTTGAAAAAGTGGACACGTGAGTAGGCTGTCTGTGGCCTCCTGCTCATCCCCAGCTGCTCGCCAGCCCCAAACACCTTGCCTTTCAATGTTCCTTGAAAACCGCCCTATCCAAATTTCCCAGGGCCCTCCACTTGCTCAAGTCAAGACAGGGTTTTAAATTCTTCTGTTTGTTTGTTTGACTCTTCCAGAAACATCCCCTCTTCCGGGGCCCAGTCCACAGTGATCCTTGTTTATTTTCCTCTATAAGCTGATCTTTCCCAGAACTCTCTGGTTCTTAGATGCAAATATTTCTTGTCCGTTCTCATGACTCTAACCTGCCATCTCTTCCCTTATAATTTTCAAGCCTCAGTGTGTGACTCAGAGCCTCCCCACAGAACTCCGTGCCCCCAAAGCTCAATACCTATTAAATGTCCTATCAAATGGCCCTCAGGCACTTCAAGCTCAGTCTTCCCCACGCTCAGTCAAGTCCCAAATCGAACTTGCTGTCCTCTTTCCTAAATATTCTCCTCATGTTTTTTCTCCTTGAGGAAGGTCACTGTCATTGACGATGTCACCCAAACTCACCTCCCACTTGTCTGGTCACCTTCTCTTCATCCACGCCTGCCTTCTGTGAGGACTTATTGTCTCTCCTGTAATAGACACTTCTCCAGACACTCTCCATGGTGCTGCCAAGATAATCTTTCTAAAACCACTCCTGGGATTAAGACCTAGCTAAGGCTCTCTCTTAACTTATGTCAATACAAAATCCAAATCTCTTGTCAAGGCCAAGAGGCTATTCTTGATCTCAACAGGATGAAAAGCCAGGAGACCCAATGATACATAAGCTAAATAGTCACTCTCCAATCTAAGCTGTCTGGGAGCAAAGTCAAAAGTCTATAGAACTTGGTTTTGTTTTTTAAATAAAGGAGACTAGTAGAGATACAGAGGATTCATAAACACCAGAGGGTGAACCTGGGCTGGTAGGAAGGCCAGAGTGAGCAGAACACAGCTGCAAGCAGGGCAGATGCTCATCTACTTAGGTACACTCCCCTCTTCCTCCCAAGTGTCTACTCCAACAGCTTCTGTAGTATGGTTACTATGCTCCGCTAGGGTTGCTCCTTTGAATTCACTTGTTGTTGTCATTTTCCATGGAAAGTCCTCTGTTGCCTTGTAGCTGTGTAATGCAGCTCTCCCATAACACATGTTCAATAAAAACGTTACATACTCTTTGAATAAATGGATGAATGTGTCTCCTAGAGATTATAGTAGCCCACTCATACCCAACAATAAATTAGCCTGGATGAATTTACACTTAAATTCAGTGATCAAGTGGTAGGGCAAAGACAATAGAACTTTTATGGGGAGGAGAGAGGAGGAGTAGGTTCAGGGAATGAGTAGGAAGACCCATAACAGGGTGTGATTCCAGAGAACATGTTGGGACAGGCTCAGCGAAGTTCCATACTGAAAGCCTTCTGGAAAGCGCAAAGTCGCAAGGTGACTGGAGAGTAGTGGTGTGTGGTACAGTTGATGCAGAACTAGAAGAAAAGGGCACCAGGCCCTCACTCTGGCCCTCACCAGTGCATCAGGGACAGACCCACAAGACCTTCTCTTTCTGCTTCAGCCACACTGGCCTCGGTATTTTCTGGAGCCCATCAGGTTCTTAGTGCTCCTGGAATCAGGAGTGCCCTCCTCTCTTTGTTTTAAACTACAGATTTTATTATTGCTCAAGTATGGTGCGGTGAACAGGTCCGGAAATGATGCCATGGAAAAGACGGTTTGCACTCGCTATGGAATGAATGTTGGGGTGTTCCCCCTCCCTCATTTCTGTACTGGAAACCTGATGCCCGATGTGATGGTATTTGGAGATGGGGCTTCTGGGATTCAGAGCTCTCATGAATGGAACCAATGTCCCTAGAATTACTGGTGGGACATTCCGTGTCGTGTGACTGGAGGTCTCGGTGCTTGGATTCCCCATAAAGATGGCGGGAAGGAAAGTAGCGCAAAGCCGGGTCTTAAGGACCATGTACTCTTGAGGTGGGAGAGTGCTCAGGCCCAGACGTGGCAACGGCCCTGATGCTACAGGGGTTTTTGCTTTGTTTGTAAGCGGGGTCTTGGGTCATAGATGGTGTGGTCTCTACTGGAGGCTGCTTCCAATTATTCGGGGGACTTCTCCCACAGACCAGGAGGGGGAGTTTTCGACCTTACGAGCTTTGTACCAAACGTCATGGCAGCCTTCCCCCATTAGGGGGGCCAAAACCACAATGCAAGTTAATTATAATGAATCTAGGGGTCACCCTGGGGCAGAGGCAGAAGAGGAGAGGGCGTGTTCTGCACCTGTGGCTCTTGGTCTGTTAGACCCTGGGGTCTTGGAAGCCACAAGGTCAGAATGTTGTACCCCGGGGCTTCGAATGTGTCCCCTTTATATCACGGCTCTTGCCTCCAGCTCCTGTATAATTATTGCATACCCTATCAAGGGCTCCCTTGCCTCTTCCGCTCTGCGAGGACATAGAAAGATGGCTATCCATGAGCCAGGAAGCGGGACCTCACCAGATGTGAATGTGCTGACCCCATGATGTTGGACTTCCATCCTCCAGAACTATGAGAAATAAATGTTTATTGTCTATGAGCCACCTCGTCTCTGGAATTTTGTTCCAGTGGCTCAAGGCAGGTACCCTAAAAGTTATACCCACAGCTTTCAAGAGGAGGGAGATGCCATCCTAGGGTAGCCACACAGGGAAGCACCTGGGCTGGTCAGGAGGCAGATGGAGGAGAGGGGGAAATGCAGGGAAGAGCCTTTATTGTAGTTCCCATGGGAAAGAGCAGGTAAGGGAAGCAGGCTCAGGATTGGCTATTCTGAGGGCTCTGGTATAGCAGCTGGGGTGATTAGGGCACAGGGCTGGTGGCCCAGAGTGTGACAAAGGAATCCCAAGCAAGATTAAGAGAAGTAAATCCATATGTTGACTCATCAGAGTGAACCTACAGAATACCCGACATAAAGATCTTTAAGAACACAGGACACCTGGGTGGCTCAGTCAGTTAAGTGTCTGCCTTCGGCTCAGATGTCATGGTCCCAGGGGCCTGGGATCGAGTCCCACATCGGGCTCTCTGTTCAGTGGGGAGTCTGCTTCTCCCTCTGCCTCTCCCCCTGCTTGCGTACTCCCCCCCCTTCTCGCGCGCATGCACGCACAAAAATAAATAAATAAAAATCCTAAAAAAAATCTTAAAAACAACCACAGGAAAAAAAAGACAGTATAAAAAGTAAGTACCATTAGATTGATAGTACAATTCTCAGAAGCAACAACAGAATGTAGACTACACTGGAATTTCATTTCAAAGTACTAAGAGAAAATAACTGATATCCTAGAAATCTATGTCAATATAAACATTATTTAAGAGTCATGGGAAAACAGAGGTATTTTCAGACAAACAAGGATTAAAATAATTTTCTGCTAAGAGAACCTCACTGGAACAATTATGAAGTACATGTTTCAGGGGTGAAAGAAGTGAACCCGGAAGGAAAGAGGCGGCTACAAGGAGCAAGAAAGTGAAGGAGGAAATTCGCAAACAAAGGAATAAATCTAGATAAACATTTGATGTAAAACAGATAGACCTTGGGCAACATTCTCAACACTCATCCCTTCCACAAATATTTATTGAGCATATAAAAAGTGCCAGCAATTGTTTTAGGGTTGGTGAGATAATGGTGAATAAAACAGACCAAATTCGTGCCCTTAAGAAAGGTATAAATAAGTAAGTAAAATATTGAGTATGCTACAGGAGGATATATGTAAAGGAAAAATAAAGCAGGGGCAGGGGGTAAGAATGTTGGAAAGAAGGGCAGGGATAAATAAAACTCCATCCTCACGGTTGGAGGCTAGTACCCACACGGCCGTCAGGAAAACCTCACCAGCTCAAAATGGCGCCACTGAAGCCAAGTTGCCAAATCCCGGTCCTCATACTTAACCCCACTGCACTTTCAACCTCCCCCAGAAATGGAAGTCTTAACCGGTCAGTCAGTCATTTTCTGATCAGAACCTACAAGGCCCTCTCCACCCACCAGAGGAAGATAAGGTAATCCACCTAATAAGACTCCCTGTCCGTCCCCCTAAAGGCAAGGTGACCTTGTCTGAAAAAAATGCTTTCTTTTCTTTTGCTGATAACTCCTTGCCCCACCCTCCTTCCTATAAAAACTTTCTATTTTGTGGCGCTCCTCGGAGCAGCCCTCTAGGGATTCTTGAGTCATTTAGGAAAGCCGATTAGATCTTCCGGTGTACTTGGCTGAATTTTGTTTTTTAATAGGTGTAAGAACCTTTGGGTCTATCTCTGCCATCACCATCTTGAGGCAGCAATGCCTTCCCCCCCCCTCACCCAAAATGACAAAGAAAAGAAGAGAAAAGAAAAAAGGAAAGGACGTCAAGACTGGCCATCCCTGACCTTCCGTCTTTCCACTGTGAAGATGAGTGGAAAGTCATGGGCAGTGAGGGGACTCTCCATCAGGCAGTTCGGGGGTGGAGGACCACTGGTAGCCAATCCTGTACTTCCCAGCTTCAAAGACAAAGTAACCACCTAACTGGACGGGGGCCCATGGGACGGAGCGGGTCTTGATAAGTTGGAGTGTTATTAGAATTCGGCATTTGGAAGGGTTCGGGAAGAAGTATGCTTAAATCAAACCCTTTTTGAGGGAAAGCAAGAAACAGACTTTGTGGGTTGTGGCCAGACGTAAATTTGTTTTAGTGCCACAGTTTTTAAAAAGTGGATTTTACAATCTATAAATCAGTTTTTTTTTATGAACTTAAACTTGATCTATTTTCTAAGCATTTCTTCGCATAAAATAGGCTGAGCCAGCCTGGTGTTACTTGGACCGTGAAGCTGCACAACTGTGAAATATCAGAGGTCCCCAGCTTAGAACACTTGAATTTATCTAATTTATATACAACATTTATGAACAGGCGGATGGGAGCTTCTCTCCTCCAACTTCCTGTCCACTTCTGGGAACAGCCCTCCCCACCCAAGTCCTGCGGTGTTGAGCCAGGCAGAGAGCATCTCTGGTAGTGTGCACTGATGCAAGAGCCAGGGTCGTGAGAGGGGACAATGTTGCCCTGCCTACCTGGCCCCTTGGGACTGACATCCATCCACCCCATGGGTGACATTGTTAGGTAGAAGCTAGACCTGTGCAGTGGAAGGAACGCCTGGAGGCAGAGTCCAAGTCCTTGAACGGGGGACTGATAGAGACATGAGCTAGAGGCAAGGACGGTGATAAATAAGCTACCTATTAAAAGCCCAGGCATGGGGGAGTTACCATATTCTACCCTCGTGTCTTCCAAGACCTTGGGGCCGATAGTTCAAGAGCCACAAGTGCAGAACCCGTGCTTTCCTCTTCCAGCTCTGCCCCAGGGTGAGTCCAAGGCTCATTATAATGTATTTGCATTTCGGGTACAGCTCCCTCCCAACCCAGTCCCATGAAGAAAGGCTGCCTTGCTGATTGGGGACCAACCTGGAAGGGTCAAAAACTCCTTCTCCCAACCTGTGGAAGGAGTTTCCCAAACGATTGCAAAGGGCCTCCATTAGAGACCACCCCACTGTGCTTCCCAGCTCCTCCCAGCCCAGAGAGACCCAGCAACATCTGACCCCAGAACAACGGAGGGGCCAGTCCCCCTAGAGGAAACTGCTCCCCCTCTCACCTTGAAAGTGTATTTCCGCTTTAATTAACTGCTTTATGCTGGCTCTTTCCTTCCGGCTGTCTTTATCAGAGCACAGATCCCCACGTAAATCTGGTGAGAGATCCAAGGACTGAGACCTCCATTCGCACAACACAGGCTCTCCCACCACTGACAAAATGGACTTTATTAAATAAACTCTATGCTGGGAGTTCACTTTCATCCAAGTAGCGTCTCCACGGGAAAATGAATTCTGAGTTACAAACAGCTGAATTTAATCAATTTTTGCAATTCACGCTCACGGGGGAGGAATGCAAAACCTGATGATGATGACCTAAGAGCAAGAAGAAAGAGTCCCTGCCTCATTGAGGGGAACACGCCGCCCTTTCAGCCAGGATACTTGGTCTAATTATGGAGAGTTGACCTTGGCTCTAGGGAGGGGGTGGGAAGAAGCTCATGTCAATCAAGCTAAGGAAAATGAGTCAGCCTCCCACAACCGGGGAGGGGGGCCAGCAACAGGCACCTTAAGGAAACAGCTAACTGAACAGAGAAGGTGTGCCGCACCCTAGTTCTACCCTAAGCAAGCAATCGGTTATTTCCCGTTTGAGATGGAGTGGGTCTGGGGCCCCAGGGGTCAGCCCCTGATCTGCCAGGCCAGTAGTTGGGAGCCGGGGTGCCTGCTGCCTCTCTTGGCCTCGGGCAATGCTGTCCTGGAGAGATTCAGGTCAAGGGTGAGTCAGGGTCAGCTGTGCTGAGTCTCTGTTCTCTAGTCCTCTGAGCCTTTGTGAGAACACACCTGGGAAGGACCACTCTTGACGGACTCAGGGACCTGAAACTTGAAGTCTCTTACCTCTGTTTTAAGGAGATGGGAACCCGTCTTACAAAAAGGGAAACCCGAGGTGATAAATTTGGCTCTCTTTATGCCAAATGCTGAGTAATCTCATCATCAGCATCACCTGGGGAGTTTAAAAAAAATGTGCAGATACTTGGACCACACCCCAGGCACATTGGATCCACAATTCTGGGGCGGAGTCCAGGAATGTGTACTTTATCGACCTTCCCAGGTGATTCGGATTATAAACCAGGTCCTGGAAAATCTGACATAAAGGATCCAAATAGAATTCTCACACTGGTGATTCAATCATTGAAACCCTCTTGACATAAAAAGAACTCGTCTAAATCAATAAAAAAAATATGAACGGTGCTGTGGAAATGAAGACAAAGGCAGTTTTATTTAAAAAAAAACAGAAATCGTCAATAGTTACATGGAGAGATGTTCATCCTTCCTACTACACCATTGAAGCAACCAGATGTGATTGTTTTTACTCACAAATTGGCGACGCTACAAACACTGGATAATTCTTAGCATGGCAGGGTGTGAGGAAACCCACACTTTTGCACCCTGTTGGTGGGAATGGGAATTGATATAATGTGTTTGCAGAACCATTTAGCAATCTCCGCCAAAACTGTAAATAAATGTTAAAGCTTTAAATACACATGGCTTTCATGAAACAATTTTCAAAGATCTTACACTATAGGTATATTTGGAGAGGCAAGCGAAACATATAAGAATGGTCTTGGCAGCATTGTTTATCATAGCAACTTCTGGAAACAACCTAAACATCCGTTAGTAGGAGACAGTGTGTCCATTAAAGCTGTAACCACACAATGGATTCCTGTTCAACTGTTAGGAAGAATGAGCTAGATCTATAGCACTGATATGGACCACTATCTGGGAGCTGCTGTTTCATGAAAAAGCAATATGTATGGTTGGGATTCATTTTGGGGAAAACAAAAATGGGTAGAAGTTGGTATTGGTGTTTATATGTGCTTAGTGTACTGAGAAGGCAACATGAGAAACTGTAAAAATGAAATAACTTCTAGAGATTGGGAATCAAGGTTTGGGTAAGAGAGATGCTTTTATTTACTTTTGAGAACTTTATAAATTATTTGAATTTTACTATGGGCATTTACTACTACTGTAAGACAACCCAAGGCAAAGAAACTGAAATGAATAAGTGAACACTTACACATACACAGCCTCTGTGGGTACGGGGGCCCCATTTTCTGGTCTTGTTCCCCGTAGCCGATGCCCCTGGAAGGCCCACCACATCTCCTGCCCCCCCGCCCCCCATTTTTGCAGCCGTGCGTTCAGACTCAGTTCCAGCAATTAGCACTTGCCATGGGCCTGTGTCCTTCCACTTTCTACCTCAGGACCTTTGCTGATGCTCTGAGTCTGACACCTGGGAGGTCCAGGGGATTTGAAGCTCCAGGGAGCAAGCCTGGTTAGTGAAGTGGCTTGGTGGGTAGAGTTCCCGTCCTTCAGAGCCAAGGCTCCCGGAGGCACTCTTCTCCGAGGGCCGGACACAGTCAAGCCTTGATAGCCCACCGCTTCCTCGCCATCTCCCTCTCTCCGCCCACTCACTCCTGCTCTGGAGTCAACACCCAAATAAGCCACCTCACCCACTACTAGTTTCAGGATCTGCCTTGCAAGGAACCCAGATGAAGTCACTCCCGCAAGAACTGCAGGTTCTTGGAAGCCACCGTTCTTCTCTCAGTGGTGGTCACATTAACAATGGCCAAGATTTGGCAACGTGGCAGGCCCTCTGGTGTGGGGACAGCCCCACTTCATCATCCCAGTGATGTGGAGCGGAAATTATTCTGATCCCCATTCTACACTTAAGAAAATGGGGCTGGAGTCACGGAGCCTCGGGGATCCGGGCTGGACAGGCAGGCTGCGCCCCAGCTTGAGAAGGGAAAGCTCGTGCTGCTCGGACCCTTGTTTACAGCATATGGTGCTTGCAGGCCACGTCCTGTGGGGTTCCTGGTCAGCAGACGTAAGAGACAAGTTACACATCTAAACTGGACAAAACTAGACCAAGAGATTAGGGTGCAAGGGCCAAGCGCTTTGGGAACTGAGCGGTAAAGATGTAGAAGGCATTTCCTCTTGGAAGGGAGGAGTCCGTTCAGCCAGGATCCAGAGAATCACCCCTCTCTGCTGTGTCCAGAGCCTTGGGCATAGGCTCGGTATAGCATGCAAATTGGTGGGGGGCTGGGGGGCTCAGGTGACCAGCCTCACTGTGGGAAACGGGTGTGACTCCTCCAGGGAAGAGTTGGAGCCCAAGGATGGAACCCTCATTTGAGGATCGGGCTGAAGCTCCCCCAGAGCTCTTGTGGGCAAGGACTCCTGGTCACCTGTCCTCCCAGTGAGAATATTCTTCAAACAGAAACCATCGTGTTTGCATGCAAATGGAGCTTCAAGACGACTCCCCAGCTCTTCTCTTCCAGCCCTGATCCCAACCCCGAAATCCTCCCTTCCCATCGATAATTCAGAGCTCCCTTTGGAGAAGGCGAGCGAGGGGGAAGGGGACACCAGTAAACTGGTCTGACCCTGTTTAGAAATTTCCAGCAAGGCCCAGGTGGTAAGCCATCTGGGGCTGGAGCCCACCTGGGGGTGGCCCTTGGGGGTGGCCCCATGGCGACAGGTATCACACACACCTGGTCATGGCTTCTCTTGGGGGTCGCCCCTATACCAGCATCGCACGCGATGCGTCTCTACGGACAGCCCTCTGGGAGTCAAAGAGGACAACCAATGCCAGACACAAGCTCCTTATCCTGAACCACAGGGTGTCCTTCCAAGACCTCACGGTTGAGGGGTCTGAGGAGGGTGTCAAGCAAGAAGGCAATTCAGAAGGACAAAGGAAAACAATTTTATTAGCAGAGAGCGCCAAGACAGAATTATTTGTTCTTTTACACGGACCAAAGCTCCAAGTGTTCTTTGAGTAATATTTAATCAAAGGGGTGTTTTAGGTGGGTAGAGAAGCAAACATCTGAACCAGGATTGACTAAAATTCTCTCCAGGGAGAACATCCTGGACGTGAAAACCATCGATTCTCTACGGGGTTCTGTCTCCACGGTCTTCAGAGAAGGGCAGAATAGTGAGCCCGGGGGCCTTTGGCCCGGCAAGGGCAGCAGACAGTGACCCAGTCGGTGCCTTAAGGTTTCTGATGCTCCAGAAAGCCCAGAGCTCAGAGAAGCCCTGGGGGGTGCCTCAGTTTCCCCCGTGGAGCTTCCTATAGAAGCTGAGGGCTCTGATCCTCTTTCATGAGGCTAATACTTGGTTGGAGGTGGGGGGCGCTGTGACTGGTAGCCCATTTATTCCTCTGGGAACTAGGGCTTCCTGAAAGGTTTTGAAAGAGAGAAGGGAAGGATGTTATGGCTTAAATGGTCACCCCCAAATTCATATATCGAAGGCACAGCCCTCAGAGTGCGACGTGACCTGGAACTAGGGTCAGCACAGGTGTAATTCATTAGAAGGAGGTCCCCCCCTGGAGGAGGCTGGGCCCTGAACCAGTAGGACTGCTGTCCTTATTAAAGAGGAATTCGGACGCAGAGAGCACCGTGTCAAGACGGAGGCGAGGACGGGGCGATGCTTCCACGAGCCAAGGAGCGCCCAAGATTCCCAGCAAGCCGCCCGGGGCTGGCGGAAGGGCCTGCCCCGTGGCCGCGGGAGAAACAGCCCTGCCCGCACCGGGGGCTTGCACTGCTCTCCCCTGGAGCCGAGACTCCGCGCTGCGCTGCTTGACGTCACCCAGGCTGTGGGGCTCCCCCTGCAGTGTGAACGGACTGTGTGGGGGCCGCAGTGGGGACACGTGGGTGGGCACAGGCCACACGGAGGAAGCCGCCCAGGGGCTCGCAACCATGAAAAGGAGCCGGCCTGAGGGCCGGTCATGAGCCATCAGCACCGGCCTCTCCAGGGAGCAGCGACCTTCCCCTCCGCACACGAGCTCAAGCTGGAAAACAGCTAAGCTCCTGCCCTCTCCCTCCAGCAATCTGCTCGCCCCAAGAAGGAGGAAGACACGATGATTCATGCTGTTATCTGAGGCCGGATGGAGACCAACACCCTGGGTGATAAGCAGCCACTGGAAAGAAATAGGAACTCCCATCATGCCTCGCCCACTTCTGGCAAAGCTCTGTATTCTATCTGCCTCCTCCCTGCCTTCTTTGAGGATTTGCTGATGGATCTTGGTTTCCTGCCACGTGGAAAAACCCGTATGATAATTCATTTTTCTTCCAAAGAGTCTCCTGAATGAGGCATCATGATCTAGAGTTCTAGTTTCACGCTGGAGCAAGGAGGAAAGTTCCAGAAGGCTGAGCATGACTGTCTGGGGGACAAATATCTATGAGGAGCAGAAATGCTTTTAGTCTGAGAACACAGCACATCGGAGCACCTTTTACTGACATCAGGACTGCCCTGAAGTTTTCCCTCAGGGGGCTGGGCAGAGGGATGGGCCCCCCGGGTAGGGCTGCAGAACATTCCGCTGCCATTTCTGAGGCCCCGTGACATTGGCTTCCCTCGTTTCTCCTTCCCTGGCCTGTGGCTTGACCTTGTGCCGAGTGTTATGATTCAGTGGCTTCTCATCCAACCTGTCGGTCTCTGCTACAGCACAGAACTGTCCTAACTCAATGTACCCATCTAAACGTGTCTGCCTCCTCAGCCGCCTCCCCAACACACACACACACACACATACATACACACACACACACACACACACACACACACACACACACACGTTCCTCCTCTTTCCTTCCTTATTCCGCTAATAGCACAACTCCTCCTGGTCACCCAGCCTCAATAGCTTAACACCATCTGTAATCTTGCCTCCCCTGAATCTGCCAAGTCTGGGCCATTGGCAGACCCTGGTAGTCCACCTCCCACATGTCTTCATGTCTTTTCCTTCCATTTGGCTTTTCCAGAGTTCAGGTCTTCACCATGTCTCCCTTAGACAATGCAGCAGCCTCCAGATTTCAATGTTGTCTGCCGCCAACCTCCCCCACCCTGATCATCTGCGCCGAGCCCCAGAGTCACCGTCAGAGAGTACAGCTGCCCAGCCCAGATCCCTTCACTGGCTCCTCACTGTTATATTTGAGTTGTTCTGCAATCTGGCAGGGAGAAGGGGGGAATTCAGCATGGCATGTGTGGTGAACAGAGTTTCCCCCCTACTTGGCCTTTGTCGGAGGCTGGTGGGGGAGCAGTTAGCAAAAGAGAAGAAGGAAACTGCTCGGCCATTAGTGTAAGAATGCCCTGGAATTATGCTCTAAGGAAAGCACAAAGGGTCTTGCACTTGTTCCACTCTGGGACACCCGAAGGAACAGGGCAGAGGGAGAAGCAAAGTAGGCCTAGGCAGGCCGGGGAAGGAGTGAGGAGCGAGCTAGGGGCACCCACATGCCCCTCCGTTTTTGGGTCAGTACTGATGCAAAATCAGAAAGGAGCCTATAATGAGAGCCTGGTGAAAGGGGCACCGTGTCCCAGGTCCATGCAGGTCTGGGGGTGATGATGGGCGGGGGACAGTGGTAACAGGTGAGGCTAATGATTCCCTTCTTCACTTCCTGCTTGTGGTAGAACCAGGGCAGAGCTGAATCTTGGGAAAGGGAAATGGAGAGTCAAGAGGGGAAGGAGGTGGTTTGAGGATGGTGACCTGGGGCCAAGTGACAACTCTGAGCAGGGACCAGCTCTTGTCTTAGCACCTGCTACATCAAGACGGACGCCCAGCCCCCTGGGGGCACCAGAGACCCTCCTGACCCAGGGCTGTGTTCACATTTCCTATGTCTATAGGGCTCTTCTCCATCTCTAAGTGCTAAAAGTCCAGCCATCACTTGAGACCACCTCAAGTGTTGCCTCCTCCAGGAAGTTTTCTTTGCTTTCCTAAGTCAGGATTAACTTTCCCTCCTCTTCACTCCCTTGGTACTTGGTTCACCTATCAAACCACTTACCATGTTCATGTATTTTTGTACTGTAGTGTGCAAACTCCCAGAAATTGGGACTACAGTTGCGACCACAGGTACTAAATAGATGCTTATTGAACTGAATAAAGGAAAGAATGAACAAACAGAGATATTGAAAGCTGCCTTTTTCTGGATTCCTCTGCGGTAACCAGCGTGGTGTCACATCTCATTGCTTCTCAACAGCTAACTTGTTCATTTCATGGAGCTTGTGATTAAAATCATCTTATCTCGTGTCATGATTTTTGTACCCACCTCCTATGGAGGTGAAGGAGGGGAAATGCCCAGAACTTACTGCTAACACATTTTCTGAATGTTCCAGGCAGTGTCAATCATTTGGGGCTCTGTAACCTGCACTGGGGTCCATGGGGAGTCCCAGCTGGTGGGGCTGCTTTCTTCGGAATATGTGACACCTGGTCACATGAGCATTTTGGATTCTGTGGAGCACCTTTTGGTTATTTTTGAAACTACGCACATTCTTGAGCTAGTCCTCCTGACGTTGGAGGTTGTAGGCAACATTCACTATGGTGGACTGGCTTTCTAGATGAGGAGAGGCCCCCCCCCCTTTTTTTAGCAATGTATTCATTTATTAGAGAGACAGAGAGCGAGCCTGAGCAAGGCTGGGGGAGGAGGGAAGGGGCAGAGGAAGAAACAGACTCCCCACTGAGCAGGGATCCTGGTGCGGGGGTGGGGGGGCTCGATCCCAGGACCCCGAGATCACGACCTGAGCTGAAGGCAGACGCTTAACCGACTGAACCAACCAGGCGCCCCAAGGAAAGGCTCTTCTCTAAGGAGATAAAGGGCTCTCCCTGGGCCACAGACTCTCTCCACTGGGCAAAGATCTGGTTGTGCCCACAGCCCAGGATGCCTCTTGTCCCATCTGGGGCAGAGCACATTGCCAGCACGCTTCCCAGTCCTCAGGGACAGGACTCCTGGGGTTGCTCCTCGCCCGTGGAACAGAGGCTTGTTCTTGCCCCTGAGATCCTGAGGCAAGAAACCAGGATTAGTTTGGCTCCAGGCCAAGGCAATCTCGCCTGCCCCTCAGAGCAGCAGCAAAGCCTGGATACAGCCTGCGCTGCCTGGGGCTTTGTCTAGAAACTTGCATAGACCCCTCCCCACCATGGCCCATGACCCCCGTCTCAGGCTCAAAGTTTGACTTTGTTTTCAAACTCACAGCTTTTGCAAACCACTGGAGAGGAGAAATCAGTCTGGAATTTTAAGCCTCTCAGCAGAGTTGGCTCTGCCTGCAACCGGGGATGGAGGGGGGGGTGGGGCGAAAAGCAGGGAAGCATCAACCTCCAGTCTCCTCGCTCCCAGGTGGGGGAGGTTTCAGATTAAGGCCCAGGGCTGCTGCTCCACGTCACTCCCTGCAGACGGGGTGCTCCCGCTCTCCCAGCTCCTTGTGCCACGCCGCTGAGGGGTGGGCTCACACTCAGGACAGCGTCCAGGTCTCAACAACCCATCGCGTGCCCGGCCTCGTGCAACGTGCTTGGAATGCGCTGTACCTCCCGTCACGCTCACCGTCAGCCTCCTGCATCTTCCTCACTGAGGAGGCAAAGGCTCAGAGCATTCAAGGGACCCACCCGAAGCACAGACAAACCCACTCTGTCTGACTCCGGGCCTGAGCTCTTCGTGGGACCAGGTTTTAGGGTCTGGATACATGGGCCCCTTTGGAGGAATGTGACCCAGGAGTGCTTGCTTCCCGGAAACCTCTTTTCCTCCTGCAGACTTACTCTAAAATCAGACACTTGTCCTGATGTAGCTTTTTGTTCTTGCCTCGGATATAGGATCTGAGGTTAGCTTTTACCAGTTCTTGTAAGCCCAGCACCCTCATTTTCTAACATCCAGGGTCATGGTCTCAAGACGTAAAGGGAAGAAATGACCCAGCAGGAGAGACTGGCAAATAGGGTCGGGGAGAGGTCGACAGTGGGACTTTGCAACTGGTCTGCCCTGGTCCCATTTGCTGTATGATTTAACGACTCAGTGCCTCAGTCTCCTCGTCGGAGACATGGGCGTGCTAGGGGCTGGGTAGTATCCGCCCAAATTCATATGCTGAAGCCCTAACCCCCCAGTGCCTTGGAATGTGACTATATTCAGAGATAGGGTCTTTAAAGAGGTAATTAAGATAAAAGGAGTCCCTTAGCGTGGGTCCTGATCCAGTCTGACTGGTGTCCTTAAAAGGAGGAGAAATTCGGACATGCAGAGAGACACCAGGACTGTGTGGCCACAGAGGAAAGGCCACGTGAGGACACATCAAGAGAGAGGGTCTGCATGCCAAGGGGATTGGCCTCCGGAGAAGCCAACCCGGTATCCCAACACCTTGATCTTGCACTACTGGCCTCCAGAACCGGGAAGAAAATAAATGTTTGTTAAAGCCGCCTTGTCTGTGGTACTTTGTTTCAACCGCTCCCTACAACCGCCCCCCGCAGGCGAAGGCAGGGGTGTCTGTCATTGTAACTCTTCGGGACCCATTCTGGTTACATTCATGGAATCAAATCCCTGCTCAGGCACTTCCTACCTGTGTGATCCTGAGCAAGTCAGCTCCCGAAGCCCGTGTTCAGCCTCGAGGCTGAGGATGCTTGAAGCCCCTGCCCTGCAGGGGAGCCCTTGCAGGGCTGCTAAGAAGTCCCAAGAGTCAGCGGGGAAGACACAGAGTTGGCAAGTGTGCGAGCAGAGATTTGAACAGGCACCTGTAACCAGGACCGCTCTAAGTCTGTATTTTTTTCAACTGTATCTCCCTAGACAATCAATAGGCGCCCGTCGTGTAGTGCAGACCCAAGAGTACGACAGCTCTCTCCGAGTGTTCACTCTCAGGCAGGACTTGATTTTTCTCTGGTCCATCCCCTCCCCCCCCAACCTCCCCC
>LNAC01000753.1:487518-612602 GCA_002007465.1 Ailurus styani
CGTACCCCCCCCCCCCCCCCCCCCAGCCCCCATGGTGTCTGTGTGGCCACCTGCCCGCCCTCCTCAGCTTTCTGCGGCCTCTCCCCTGGCTCAGGCTCCTTCCGCCTTCCAGCGCGTGCACAGCACAGGGCTTCCAGAGAAAATAACTGAAAAACCCCAGGATAAACAGTAGTGATTTACCTCATGTTAGGCAAACCCTGAAAATGGGACCAAAAATAGCACTGGCCGTTGCTCATTCGTTCAACGGAAGCAGCGGTTGCTCTTGTGCTTGGGAAGTTGTGTTAACTCTTTGAGACCGTGCCGGTTCGCTGTCGGGGGCGCCTGCGCTGGCGGGGGTGGGCACGCGGGGCCGGCCCTGTCCCCTCCTCCCCCCACCGTGCCAGGTGCTGGCACAGGTAAGTCCACTTCCTCAGAACCCAGCCGGGCTCCTTTCGCAAGGGCTCCCGGGTTAACCGTCCGGTCCCCGAGAAGCCAGAGCCAGCCCTGGGTCAGAGCTCCCCAGCCCAGGGCGGCGAGCAACCCAGAAACCAGGGGATCCGCAAAACCAGGCCCTTTCTTCTGCCTCCCAGGCAGGTTTCACCGAGGGGGCGTGACCGTCTAGACCTGAGACAGAGCTTCTGCTCCCCACGGGCTGAAATCCAAGATGTAGCAGAGAGAGAGAGAGAGAAGGAGAGAGAGGAAGGAAAACAAGGGAACGGCCACTCTGCACGCTGGATGGTCCCGTCGGCTTCTGCGAGGAAGGTCACAGAGTCTCGGTGGGGCGGGCGTCCTCGCCAGGCTGGTCCCCCGGACACCCGCCGCCTGAGGTCTTTCCACATTTACTCCATGGCAGCAAAGACATTTCAGGTCCTGAGGGAAAGAGGGGACTTCTGGAGGCAGCTCGACCAATAGGCTGGATGGTGAGAAGAATAAAAGAAGAAATCAGGAGAAAAAGAGGAGAAGAGGATTTTCACCACTTCTTTCCTTTTTTCCCTTTGGCTGGACGAGTGCTGAGAATGAATTGCCAGGATTCAAGTGTCTGCTCCAAGTGAGGCCATTTAGTACAAATTCCCTATTTTCTTTCCCCCCTTCCCTTCCCTTTTGGTTCATCAAGGGAATGTCTGATTTTTCCCTTAAGGCCTCATGGTCAAGGCCTTCCCTTGATAGTCAGTGAGAGCTACTTCTGAAAACTTTCCAGTATTTCTCTGAGACCACTTCTCAGTGCTTCAGAAAATTGCACATGGCCCGGGTGACTCAGGTTCGTCCAGTGAAACTGCTCCGTCTTAATGTACCCATTTCACAGCTCCAAACAAGACTCACCGAGAGGTTGCAGGCCCACTTGAGGTATATCTGGCCTGCACATCCAGGGATCTGAAGCCATGCAAGGGGAGCACGGAGCAAAAGGCAGAAGAGATGCTGGGTTGACATGTCCCCCCCCCCACAAATTGTTATTACAGCAACTAAAGCCCTAGGAAAGCCCTCATGGATGGGAATCAACAGAGCAGAGGCTCATTGACTCCTTGGATGTCAGAGCATGGGATAAACCACCAGATCTGGAGCCGGGAGAACCAGTTGGCTGCCCACCACAGCCTCCCCTCCATTGTCCCAGAGTGCCTGGGGCAAGTCGCTGTCTTCTCCAGACCTTGATCTGAGACGGTGCACCAGCAGGGAGGGCCCAGGAGTTCCCCTTGGGAGTCACCTGGTTAGCAACGTGGTGCCATATCCCCCCATCCTCTCCAGTCTATTTATTTATTTTTGAACAGGTCATGATAGCAAATACTCAACATGGCGTTTACTCTGTGGTGGGTTGTATTCTAAACCTTCACATATGTTAATTCGTTTAATCCTTATGACAACTTCAGAGAGAGAGAGAGAGAGAGAGAGAGAGAGAGATGCTTCTATTGCCATTCCCATTTACAGCGGAGGAGGGGAGGCATCGGGAGATTAAGGTTAAAAACAACTGAACAGATGAAGAGATGAAGCCAGAAGAGGTTATCTTCTCTAACTCAGGCGGCAAGTGGCAGAGCGGGGTTGGGAATGCAGGCAGCCTTCACCCAGTGCGGTGCCCTCACCTTGCTGTCCTGACACCTCTACCCTTCAGAATCCTGACTCTTCTCTCCAGAGGCTACCACTGCCAATAGATTCATGTATCTTTAAAAAAAAAAATACCGCAGGGTATTTATACATTTATATACACATACGTACATATAGCTTATATCATACATATATAAAACATAGATACATATTCTTTCTTTCTTCAAATAGTCACATTTATATATTCTCCTTTTTCACACCAAATACAAAAATGTGATCTTTTAAAAAACTTCCGAGTATATTTCATTGTATCAGCGGTAATTTATAACCTACTGCCTACTGATTCCCGTTGAAGCTGTTTCCATTACTTTACTGTTATGACAATGCTGCAATGAATGAACGTTCTTGTAGCTACGTCATTTTGTGCAAGTGAGGCTGTGGAGAGCAGAATGGCTCTCCCCTCGAGACGTTCATGCTCTAATCCCTCGAACTTGTGAAAACGTTACCTTCCCCGGGGAAAGGGACTTTGCAACTATGATTACGATTATGCCCCTTAAGAAAGAAAGGTTATCCTAGCTTCTCTGGGTGTACAGTTGAATCACATGTACCTTTAAAAGCCCAGAACTTTCTCCAGTTAAAGGCAGGAGAAATGTGGGGTTGCCAGAAAGATCTGAATCTTGAGGACTCAGCCCACCATTGGTGGCTTTAAAGATGGAGAAGACCACGAGCCAGGGAATGCGGGCACCTTCTAGAAGCCAAGAATGAGCCCTGACCAACAGCCAGCAAAGAAAGGGGGACCTCAGCGCTACTATCACATGGAACTGAATTCTGCCAACAATGAGAATGAGCCTGGAACTGGATTCTTCCCCAAACTCTACATAAGAGCCAGGCCACCCCTTGGTTTCAGCCTTGCGAGACCTGGAAGCAAGAAACCAGGGGAGCCTCCCAACTCTTCAAGCTACAGAACCACAAGATAATAAACCTGTGTTATTTTACACACTAAATTTGAGGTAATCTATTACAGAAGCAATAGAAAAACACACTTCTGAGTTAGTAGGAGAGCTGGGTTGAGGAGTATATGCATTCAGCATTTTGATAGATACTGTCCAAATGCTCTCCTTGGAAGTACAACCAATTGTCAGTTTCACCAGGTACACAAGAGGGGCTGTCTCCCCACATCTTCACCCATGTAGTATGTCATCAAACTTTCAGAACTTGGCCAGCTAGATATAGGAGATTGCCCTGAACTTGCGCTCAGACAGCAAGACCGCTGTTTCAACATAAATTCTACGTCCACTTGGAGTTGTCTTGGATGCAGAGAGATTCCTGATAGAAATGCCAGGGCTTGGACACCTGGGTGGCTCAGTGGGTTAAAGCCTCTGCCTTCAGCTCAGGTCATGATCTCAGGGTCCTGGGATGGAGGCCCGCATCGGGCTCTCTGCTCTGCAGGGAGCCTGCTTCCTCCTCTCTCTTTGCCTGCTTCTCTGCCTACTTGTAATCTCTCTCTCTCTTTGTCAAATAAATAAATAAAATCTTAAAAAAAAAAAAAAAAAGAAATGCCAGGGCTCTCTTGGGGCACACCACTGTCAAACCGGCTTAGAGAGACAGCTCAGCTCCCCCTGCTGTGCGATGAGAGGCAAGTAGGGAAGGTCCAGGGATCAGCCCCAGCTTGGGTAGGGGAGCTTGGGGCCATAGAGGTCAAGTCAAGGAAGACTAAAGTCAGTGACCCGAGTGCTGCTGGGCACAAAGGAGGAGTCCAAGTGTTGCCTCCTTGGGAGGAAGGGGAGGACAAAGACAGTCTAAAGCCAACTGCAAAAGCTGGGGTGCAGGGCTTGCATCTGTGAGGTGCATAGGACCGTGGCATGCCGAGGACGGAGCTTTTGGGAGGTCAGGAAGGCCCTGCTGGGTTTGGACTCAGCAGTGAAAGGATTGTGAGCTTTGCAAGAGAGCTGGGAGGGAAGGGAGTCTGGCTGACTTAGAAACAGGAGTTCAGCCCCAGACACTGTGGGATCTGTTCGAGGTGGGTATCAGAGGCCTCGGTCCCTCCTTGTCTGGCCAATCGTGGAGCAAGAAGCAAATGGGAAGTCTGGGAGAGCGAGAAGCCATAGGAGTGTCCACAAGGAGGGAAACAAGCCGACGCAAGAGACAGCAGGGGCAGCCGCTGGGGAAGCCAGCCAAGCAGCTTCCGTGCATGGAGCACCCCCTACGGGCGATGGTAGGGGGCCCGTGAGAAAAATCAGAGGGAGTTCGCTAGCTCTGACAGGCTCCTGCCGGGTCTTTCCAGAGATTCCATTGCGGTGGTACAAGACCACACAGGAGGAAGAGTCTGGATTGTGGAACCAGAAAGAACTGAATTCACATCCTGGCTCAGTCACTTACCAGCTATGAGTCTTCTGCGGACGAGGGTTTGACCCGGTGGTTGTGTGGTGTGGGAATGCCTCTCATTTCCATTTCCACTCATCTCATCTGTGGGACCAGACGTGGCTCTCACTCTTGCCACCGATGTCCCTCTCCACCCACGGTTACACGGCGGGAGCGCTCCGTGGAGATGTGAGTTACGGACCAAGTTCTCCAGAAGCTTCTGTGCTCTCAGACACCGGACCTGTAATTCAGGTGGCAGGTGGAGTGGGGCTTTGGGGAACAGCCTAGGTAGCTGAGGAAACACCTCCAATGACCATCGAGGGATCAAAGACCAATCAATTAATCCACTCGACAGAAGGCAAATCAGAAACTCAGAGAAGGGGCATTTCTTAGACTGCAGAGTTAGTTAACAATTGAGTCAGAACTAGAACTTGTAAAAGTTATAAGGCATTTTATTATTTTGTTGTATTTTTCATTAGGTAACACACACCAGTGGCTCAAAAATCAAAATGGTGTGACATGATATACACAGAGATACGTCTATGGACCTCATCCCTGTCTTCCTCTTTCCTCTCCCACCTGTTCCATCTTTACTTTCTTTTGTCTCCTTCTAATATTTCTTCATGCAGATAGAAGCAAATGTAAGTGCATAGTATGATTTTCTACTCTCTTTTTTTTTTTTGCCCCGAAGGTAGCATATGGAATATACTATTCTATTTTGTTTTCTCACTTAGGGAATCCAGGACAGCTTATAATCATCATAATTTTTTATAGCAACATTGCATGCAGTCCTTTCTACGGATGCACCGTAGTGCCTTTTAACAGTTTGGCTGAGATAGAAGTCACGTACTGTAACATTTGTGTATTTAGAGTATATAATTAAGTTTTTAGGAAATTCAGAGATGTACAATCTTTATACCAGTCACCTATGAAGAAACAACTTGGGTTATTTCTAATCTGTTACTACTAAAAAAAAAAAAGAAAAGAAAAGATGTAGGGAACATTCTAGTTTATTCTCGTTTATGCCGTTTTGTGCAATTTGAGGGTGCTTCTCTAGGATAAGTGGCCCGGGAGTAGAAGCACAGCAGGACTGAAGTTGGGCACATCTGAAATTTCGGTGTCTACTTGTTCTCCAGGTCTGTCCTACTACCTTTACCAACCGTGAGGGAGAGGGCCCTTCCTCCCTGATGCCCGTGTGGGACATTATTATTCTATAAAATGTTTACTTATGCGAAGAGGAAACCATGTCATCTCATTGTAGTTTTAATTAGTCATCATTATACATTTATTCTAAAAGGTATGTTTTCTGTTGTGGGAGCCAGCCTCCAAGATGGCTCCAAATGAGCTTAGCCGGCCTTGTCTCTTCTCCTCCCACAGTGCATCAGGGCTGGCCTGCGGACCTCATAGAGTGTGGCAGGATCAGGGGGCGTGACTTCTCTGGCCAGGTTATAAAATGCCCCCTCACCTTTTCTCTTGGATTGCAAGCTCTGGGAGAACCCAGCTGCAGTCAGTGAAGTCACACTATCAAGACACCCGTGTGCAGAAAACCAAGCAGCCAGCATCGGCTTACCAGCCATGTGACTCAGCCACCTTCTGAGCAATTCTCTAGCCCCAGTCAAACCTCCAGATGACGGTGAGCCCCGCTGGCATCTCACTGCAACCTCAGAAAAGCCTTGAGCCAGAACCATCCAGCTGAGCCACTCTGGAATCCCTGCCTTCAGAAGCATGAGAGATAATAAATGCTGTTTTTTGTCTTAAGCCCCTGGAGTGATTTGTTATGCCGTGATAGATGACCCCTATATTCAATGAGCATAACTGCTAACTAACTTTTAGCATGTTTTAAAAGTTGGCTTAATACAGGAGGGCACATATTGGGTTAGGGTTAGGGTTAGGGTTGTGGTGCATAAACAATGAATCTTGGAACACTGAAAAAATAAAATAAAAATAAAATAAAAGATGGCTTAACACAGAACGAGTTATAAATTCACATACCTTGATATAAATCTGTGCTTTCCATCTCAGCTCTAATGGTTGTTTCTTTTTAAAGATTTTATTTATTTATTTGACAGAGAGAAAGAGATCACAAGTAGGCAGAGAGGGAGGCAGAAAGAGAGGAGGAATGCAGGGCTCGATCTGACCCTGAGATCATGACCTGAGCTGAAGGCAGAGGCTTAACCCACTGAGCCACCCAGCTTTAATTGTTACTGATGATTGCTTGCTCTTGTTTTCTGCTTTAAAGAGAAAATATTGGGGGCCCCTGGGTGGCTCAGTCAGTTAAGTATCTGACTCTTGATTTCCGCTCAGGTTATGATCTCAGGGGCATGGGATGGAGCCAAATGTCGGGCTCCTTGCAGAGAGCATGGAGTCTGCTTAAGGTTCTCTCTCTCCCTCTCCCTCTACCCCTTCCCACTTCTCTAAAAAAAAATTTAAGAGAAAATAGTAGCATGTATATTTATACTCTTTAAGTGACACAGGGGTCACGTCTCATTCCTGGCTTCTGAACTATCCATCCCAGCCCCACTTAACTTTGCAAGGCTTCCCAGGAGCTTTGGGTGAAAACTAACTTCTATCAAAAACTCCCCCCCCCCTTTTTTTTTAATTTCCTGAGGATTCCTACAGTCTGTTCCCTGGTACTTGCATTTCTAGCACAAGCGTTTCTGGACTTCTGTTCTGGCAGTGGTCCAGATTGCATGATTGTTTCCTTTTTAAATGGCACAATGATCTCGTTTTGCTTTGTCGTGTTTCTACCTGATCCACTTCTCCAGCCCAAGACCTGCCCTTACTAGACTCCTTTTCACTGAGCCATCGTCTGTATCTTTCACTTACACAGATAGCTCAACAACAAATTGATAACAACCAGAAAATCAGTAGTTGGTGCTGGGAGGCCCTTCTGTCAGAAAAACTGTTAATTTCCAGCTACCCGCTACACTTAAGAAAGCAACTCAGTTCTAGAAGAGCCTGGCGAAGTAAGGGTACATTCACAGAGGGTTTCCTCATGAACCTGAGGCAGCCTGCTTGTCAATAAATACATTCCCTTCGCTTGAACATGACCTCGATGCAGAGGTTACTTTGCACAGAGCATTAAAGATTGATTGCACATCAACTGCCTTACCAGGGTTCCAGTGGTTCCAAGCCTGACTTTTCCAGAGACTATTCAGAGTGGCCAGATCTGTCTATTTTAAAGATCTAAAAACTCACTTTAAAGGACAGGTTTTAAAGTAGGGATGCACAAATACTTTCCTTGTGGCTATGATCTACACCTTTCGTGTAGAGGTGACCTCTTCCAGAGGTGTCAAGGCTGCACTGACCAGTATACTGACTACTGGTTAAAGGCAGCTACTTCCATCTAAATTCAGTGGAATTCATATTAAACTACCTTAAAAATTCAGTCCCTCGATCATGCTGGCCACATTGCAAGCCCTCAGAAGCCACATGTGGCTGGCGGATGCTGGCCTCAAGGCTGCAGATCACATAGAACCATTCCAGGGTTTGGGAAGTTCTATTGGTCATCTCTGGTTTTGAGGTTTGCCTGGTCCGTTTTGTGTGAAAATAAACAGAACAAAGTGTGTCCCCTACCCCAAGGGGACAAGAATTTTGAGTCAGAATTTTCTGACTCAGATTTAGCAAATATTTCCTGAGTAAGGAAACTCAATGGTAAAAATAATCAAGTTTTGAAAATTGAGTACACATGCAAAGCCAAGATGTAATTCTCTGTCTTCCCTGTTAAAAACAAATAGTAACAGAAAAAGGACACTAAGAAAACATGGGGTTCACTTACTGGGTGTTTGTGATAGTTTGACAAATGGAGGAGAGGTAATGCTTTCCTACTTTATAGAAGCAATGCTTGCAGTAGCTAATGTTGGCAAATCCTTCTGAAGATGGAAAGCACAGTTACATAAGTGCCAAGGGCTATTTCATTATTTATTAACATCCTTATTAATAACAGGAAAGCAAATGCTTGTTATAAAGGATTTTCTTCAGATATGTGAGCTTCAAAAATATATTTTGTACATCCAACTCTTCTAGAATTTAAAAGGGGAAATAAAACAAACTCAAAAAAAAAAAAAGGATGCATGGAAATTCTGCCAGGAAAGTAGACACGATCCATTTATAAAGTACAAATAGTTCTATGTTTCCTAAGTTACAGTCAAGAATATTCTTCAAGGAATACCAGTCACCTTAGGAACTTTTCTTAGCTTTCCTTTCTTAACAGAAACAGATCTATATGGGTGGCAATGCCCCTAGCCAACCCCAATTACGAGCAAACAGCAACAATAAAAGTAATGTGAACGTTTATGAAAACTTATGTCAGGCTCTGGCTAGAGCTTCACATGCATTATTTCAATGAATCCTCTCAAGATCCAGAAGTCAGAAGTGTAGTAAGTTAAGTAGCCCCACTCTACAGTTGTGCCAACTGAGGCAATAGAGGGTTTCCTGGGAGTAGTAGGTAGCAAGGGACCGCAAAGCCTGACAGGTAGAGTTCGGCCTTCTGTGGAGGGATTTGACTCTGCTAGTTTCTGGAGGAAGCCCTGAGTGGAAGAGAGTTCACATTTTAGGCAGTCCAAGAGGGGAAACCATCCCTCTGAGGCCCCCAAACTCAATGCCAGTTGGGACTGGGATAGGTGATCTAGACAGGAGAAAATACTTTACAAATGAAAACATGGATCATGGTGTCCTGGGCTTCAGGGGTTCCAGTTTGCTAAAAAGGAGGACATTTGGAAAACCAGAATCCCTACTGAGGATCCTAATGTCTTCAGGAACAGTTACTCAAAGTTTATAGGAAGTGGAAGACAGTACTGAGAAAGTCAGAAGGTTAAGTAACTCTTAATTACTATCCCCCTAGGTGATTGCAAGGTGAAACATTTATGAAACCCTTTTCTGTAATAGAATACTTAAACAGACTTCGCAGCTCTTGTCACCTTCATGATTCTCAAGGATGCTAACCTTCCCATTAAAACTTCGCAAAGGAGGAAGCCCCCCTCCCACCCTGCCCCAATATATAAATTAGTGAATATATGAGAAATCAGGTTCTGATGACCTCACCACCAGCAGTTTGCCTGGGGTTGGGGTGGAGGGCTGTGGATAAAACCTCTGAGAGGTTATTGAACAATGTATGCCAAGGACAGTCTGGAAGGATCTGTGGTGATGGTGAGTTCTCTATGATTCCTGTAGACAGAAAGAGCTAGCGGAATCCTAAAGGGAATGCTCCTGTTTTAGGGATGAAGGCTCTTAAGAGGGGCCTCACAGGGGCTCTGTTTGCTCCTGAAGTGCCCCAGTGCTTTGCCAGCAGAAATTGCTCGAAGCCCGTCTTCTTCCTTCTTCTCTGGAGAGCAGGAGTTTGGGGCTGAAAGGACCCCCAACAAAGTGTAAAGAGGCAAATATTTAGGAAACAAAGCCTGATTCTGCCCCCACATTTGGCTCCCCATCTTAATCATGGGGCTGTGAGTCGTCATCTGTCTTGGAGTCACTCTCCCAGACTTGCACCAAGCTGACTGGTGCAATAACTTAAGAGTGGTGGTGAATAACTCCATTATTATTGGTGAATGACTTAAAGAGTGGAAATTGACCAAGACGGGAGGCGGGTGAAGGGAGGGCCCATCTTACTCCAGGTGTCTAAGAGAGGAGGTAACCAGCCTCTGATACATTTTAGCTCATTGATATTCACCCCAAGCCTTAAGTATTTCATGCAAATCACAGGAAGATTTTTAGATAAGAATAGGTCAAGGAACCCAATTACTTTTACATTCCAGAACTCCTTACTCTCTGACCCCTTATCTCAGCCTTTGATGTTCCCCCTCTTAAAGCAAGGGGAGCAGCTTAAGTGCTGGCAAAAGCCTGGTGCCTGGTGCCGGTGAAGTCTGAGTCCTAGGTTGAGGAATGTGATGAGGGCAAAGATCTCTTTACCAGTTGGAACTTGCAAATTTCACCAGGAAAGCAATCTGTATGGTAGGAGCCCACTGTTCGAAGACTTTCCTATTATTTGGTTCTTTTTGGCTTCTTCAGAGGAGCCCTCAAGGAACTTGCAGTCCCCTGGGGCAGAGGAAACAGGTGCTTGGGTCTGTCTCCTGTGTGTCTCCCTCACTGGAATCTAAGTTCCAAGAGGGCAGGAATCACTGACGGTTCCCTGGGGTATGGCCGGCACCCAGGACAGGGTCAAGAAAGATATCTAGTGTTATGGAACTCAGCAGGAGGACATCTTAACTACCACTGGGAAGATAAAGCAAAGATTTATAAAGAGGGTGGTGTGTAGTGTTCTAATTGTTACCAAGTGACTGAAGCCAACAGTTAACTGAACAGTAGTTCATCAGCCTGCCCGCTGTGAAGTTTCCAATTAACAATGAAACCCATACCGAAACTCACCCCCGTATTTTATCTTAATTCAGAAGCATAACCTCCCTGCAAGCACATTTTACAAAATGCAGGTGCATGGCCTTTAATATTCAATCCTGGGTACCTTTATTTTATGCTTGCAGTTCGTGGATGGAATGGTTGCAGGATGGTATGTGTTTATTGGAATCAAGGGTCACCTGTGCCATAGTCCCTGGCAAGTTAAAACCCGAGGACCAATGCTTGATTTAGAAACAGAAGGTCGTAGCACGCTGGGCTGCATTGATCATTCATTCAGGAAGGGCTGTGGGTGACTCATGTGGGGAGATGGAGCTCTGATGAATGACGGGGCGTCTTCGTTGAAGGCCTAAGTGAATCATCTTTGTGTGGCTGCTCGAAGGTGAGGAGATGGGCGAGGTGAATTCTCAATATGATGCCTCCCACTTTTGAATCAGGACAACTGACATGCCACTGATATTTATTTACTGGCCGCGGGGCACAAGGCCCGTGCTGTTTAGTAAAGAGTATATATAATGAGTTGTGAGAAGTGGTCCCTGCCTGGAAGGCACTCATGCTCCACAGGAACACGTTATCCGAAGGACAGATCATATGAAGCAATGAGAAGGGCCAAGGATATGTTGGTTTCCACCCACGGCCCCGGCCCCGGCCGCCCCTTGCTCCCAGCCCAGTCCCGGCCCAATTCCAATGGGCAGGAAGTATATAAAGAGCCCCGGACTCATTCAATTCCAGTATGTGTGGGATGTTGTACAAAGCCCCAGAAGGGTCTGATATAGTAAATGTTCAACAAGGGACTTTTCTTTTTTTAAGATTTTATTTATGTATTTGAGAGAGAGAGAGAAAACGTGAATAGGGGGGAGAGGCAGGGGGAGAAGCAGGCTCCCCACTGAGCAGGGAGCCCAACAGGGGGCTCAATCCCCAGACCCTTGGATGATGACCTGAGCCGAAGGCAGATGCTTAACCATCTGAGCCTCCCAGGTGCCCCTCAACAAGGGACTTTGGGATGCATCCAGGAGGCGGGATAATGGGCACGCACAGAACACACGGACGTCAGGGTGGGAACTGCTTAGGCAGGTCAGAGAAAGCCTTCTAGAAGCTTCGGCCCCAGTCTCGGAAGAGTTTGCCAGTGGGAGTGGGGGGCATTCCAGGCAGGGGGATGGCCGCGCGCGTCCATGAGGAGGGGACAGGTAGAGCTGACCTAGCATCCGCTTGGGGCTGGGTTGGGGCAGAAATCCAGGCTTCAAGCAGGCTTCAGGAGCCCATCGTGTGATCTGCCCTGGGGGCACACACTGGGATCCTCTTTGCTGCAGGTGCTCTGTGCACAGGACGCATGGCACAAAGCAATAATAGTATGGGACAGAGGCACAGCCTGGCTTCGTGGGGTGCGAGGAAGCAAAGCAATGACGGAGTGAGTGGGCTCTGGGTGCAGTGATGAAGACTGACTCTGCCTGATCCGTGACCTGGACCCCCGCCCCCGCCCCGCACTGTCGGAGCCCGGTGCGGCCAGGACAGGAGACTAGGCTGTGCATGAGCTCCAGGCCCCTCACCAGCTAGGGAAGGAGCCTAGCGGTGTGGGCATGCAGTCATATGGGCTTGTGATCTTTGTGTATTTGCTCGAAGTAGATGCTCAAGTTGTACTAGCCTTAGGCCTTCCAACCGTTGGGCTCTGCCCCTGCATGTGAGCAGGGTGTGGATGGTTATCAAACCAGGGACATCCAGGGGGTCTGAATCCACCGCCGTCCAACCCTCCTGCTGGCCAGTGTGAGAGAGCCCCGCTTCCACGCCCGTCCCTCCCTAGGTCCAGGCAGCTGTGCTAGTGATCAGGCTCCAGGCAGGTCTCTGTAAAGAACAGACATGGGCTCTGAATTGCTAGCTTACCCTTAGGTTGGAGGAGAGCAGGACTGAGGTCCTGAAAAATGGGCCAGGGAGGAGGCAGGAAGAAAGGGAAAAGGCAGGAGGCGGGAAGCACAGAGCAGGCTCTGGGGCTGGTTGTCAGGCTCTCGGCTGGACAGAGGGGCTGCACAAAGGGGCGTGGGGCAGGGGGCCTCTGTTGAGCATTAGCTCTCCAAATCGCAGGCTAGAAACCGGAATAGAGCATCCTAAGGTGCAACTCTGAATCCATTCACAGGAATGAGCAGCCCTCGGGGTGGTTCACAGAGCAGCTTGGTACTGTGCTTTCCAGCTACGGGAGAGATGATAGGAGACCATTCCAGAAATGCTGCTGTGCAGGGTGGACATGATGGGTTTGCCCTGGGAAGAGGTGTGGATGGCAGTGGCCCTCGTCGGCTGAGGTGGAGCCACCCTGTCACAGGCTTTTCGGTTGAGTCCCAAAGCAGGAGGCTTGTGTCATCACAGAGGTGTTAGAGAGCAGCCAGTCCCTCTGGGGTAGAGATATAAATAGAGGCTGGCAGAAGGAGAGGCTGTTCTAGACTTCAGAGCTGGCTTTGTGGCTTTCCGTTGATCTCTTTCTGATAATTCTGCTTAGAAAATACACCTGCTTGTCTTCTTGTTGATCCTTTGCCCTCATTTTGCCAGAGGGAGTCCTCACTTTTGCTGCCTGTGGGGTTCATTGCCAAGAGTTCCTTGGGCAACAGGCAGTTTGTGGATTGCATGGCAAAGAGGCATACTTTACTTCGGTCAGCTCTCTGGCATATGTGTGCTACTGCTTCCAGAATGTTCTCACCATGGCATTTAAAATCCTCATTCCGGGGCACCTGGGTGGGTCAGTCGGTTAAGTGTCTGGCTTGAGCTCAGGTCATGATCTCAGGGTCCTTGGATCCCCCCACCCCACGTGGGGCTCTGGCTCAGAGGGGAGTCTTCTTGTCCCTTCTCCTTTGTCCCTCTCCCTCTTCTTCTCCACCTGCTCGGGCACACACACTCTCTCAAACAATTAAACAAATAAACAAATTAATACATCTTAAAAAAAAAAGACCTAGAGATCAACTAGATGTTGCCAGATGACAACTGGGGACGAGTTTTCATGGTCGATAAGTCAAAAGCAGAGAGAATGTTTAACTTTGGCGGCAAGTTGTGTAACCAGTGGATGGAATGGGTCGGCTCCCTGGTCTCTAGGTCAAAAGCACACAAAGAGAGAAGTACAGATCTAGTTGGGAGATTTTATAAACACTAGTAGGCCCTCCTCCTAAGGAATGCTAGAGAACTCTCTTGGGTTTAGGAAAGGACTACCATTATATGGGCGTCTGGGTGGCTCAGTGGGTTAAAGCCTCTGCCTTCGGCTCAGGTCACGATCTCAGGGTCCTGGGATCAAGGCCTGCATTGGGCTCTCTGCTCAGCAGGGAGCCTGCTTCCTCCTCTCTCTCTGCCTGCCTCTCTGCCTACTTGTAATCTCTCTCTGTGTGTCATATAAATAATAAAATAAAATCTTTAAAAAAAAAGGAAAGGACTACCATTATAGACAAGGGACTAAATTTTTTGCACTACTCTGGACAGTGGACGTTCTAGTTAAAATAATAGGATTTTCAAAAAAAAAAAAAAAGGATTTTCAAAGTATTCCTCATTCCTTCAGCATCTATTGACTGAGTGCCGGTGTGGCAGGGTCTAAGGTGATGGGGCTGTCTCCCAGATCCTGGGGGATGCCTCCGAAGCCACCTTGACCTGTCAGCCTCAGCTGCAGAGGGTCAGCTCCCCCAAAATCATGCTCCTCCCCAGGGCAGCCCACGTACGGCGACCGGAGAGTTTGACGGGTATAGAGGATGGGGCGGATCCGAAGGTTCCCTGTGGGGTGGGCCGAGTCTGTTATTGGGCTCAAATCCCAGTGTGATGTTCCCTCTGCCCACCCCTGCTTCCTCACCTCTCAGCCATAGTGCTGATACCAGGAGCGCCCCTTCAAACACAGCCCGCATGTCGAACTCCCTGCTTCATGCAGCCCCACAAATCAGCAGGGACCCTGGGTTTGGCCTGCCGTGGCAAACCCAGACAGCGGTGTGTTTGGTAAATGATACCCTACCTGGTCCGGGGAGGGCCTCGAGCTGAGTGGTCCAGACCAGGGCTCCCAGTGTGGCTGTTGAAGTGAAGAGAAGCCAGAGAGCCTGAGCCTGTGGGGCCAGTCGCTCTCTCTTGCAACTTGGAACTCCAAGTGCAGGTACAGATCTTTAAATAAAAAGACTATGCAAATATTAAATGTGCAATTTCCAATGTTTCAAGAAAAAATATAATTGGGCTAAGAGCCAGAAAGCTTGGATTCTGGTCTTAGCTGTGCCTCTAACCAATTGTGAAATACAGAGTAAAACAATGCACTTATTCTTAAAAATATCTATCTTTTCATACATAAAACGAAGGTAATGAATTAGATGCTATTTGAAGTCTTTATGGCTAAACGAAGCTAGGGAGTGATTTCTCTCTATTTTTTAAAAAGATTTTATTTATTCATTTGAAAGAGGGAGGGAGAGGGAGAGAGAGAGAGACAGAGAGAGAGAGATTGAGAGCATGAGCAGAGGGAAGAGGCAGGGGGAGAAGCAGACTCCCTGAGCTGGAATCCCACATGGGGCTCAATCCCAGGACCTGGAGATCACGACCTGAGCTAAAGGCAGACGCTTAAACATCTGAGCCACCCAGGTGCCCCCCCTCTCTCTTCTAAGTTTTTATTTATTTAAGTCATCTCTAGACCCAATGTGGGGTTCAAACTCACAATACTGAGACCAAGAGTTGAATGTTCCTCTGACTGAGCCAGCCAGCACCCTGTGAGGTGTTTCTCTTTTAAGAGTGTTTGTTTAAATAGGTCCTCCTATATATATATATTTTTAAATTAATAGACTATTATTTAGAGCAGTTTTGGTTTTGGGTTCCCATGCACCTGCTCTTACAGAGTCATACATAAGAGTTCTGCTCCCCTAATCATGGTCTGTGTTCTGGCTGTTAGCCTCTCCCTGCCCCAAACTCCTGACAGACACTGACCTTGCCTTTTCTAGAATGTCTGATAGTTGGAACCATACATAGGGTTTTTAATGTTGGCTCCTTTCACTTAGCAACATACATTTAAGATCCCTCCCTTCCTTTCTGGAGGAATAGCTATTTCCTTTTTTATTTCTGAAGAATAATCCACTGTGCAGACATAACACAATTTGTTTATCCATTCATCTGCTGAACGACATTTTGGNTGCCTTTTCTAGAATGTCTGATAGTTGGAACCATACAATACATAGGGTTTTTGATGTTGGCTCCTTTCACTTAGCAACATACATTTAAGATCCCTCCCTTCCTTTCTGGAGGAATAGCTATTTCCTTTTTTATTTCTGAAGAATAATCCACTGTGCAGACATAACACAATTTGTTTATCCATTCATCTGCTGAACGACATTTTGGTTGCTTCCAAGTTTTGGCAATTATGAATAAAGCTGTTAAGAACATCCATGTGCTGGCTTTTGTGTGGACATCAGTTTTTAATTCCTTTGGGTAAATACTAAAGAGCATGACTGCTGGATTGTGTGGTAAGAGCCTGTTTAGTTTTGTAAGAAACCTCCAGACTGTGTTCCAAAGCAGCTGTACCCACAGCAGCAAATGAGAGATCCTGTTTCTCCATATCCTTAAAGTATTCCATGTGTTACGGTTTTGGATTTTAACCATTATAATATGTAGGTAGTGGTATCTCTTTTTAATTTGCATTTTCCTAATGATATATGATGTTGAGCATCTTCTCANTTGTGCAGACATAACACAATTTGTTTATCCATTCATCTGCTGAACAACATTTTGGTTGCTTCCAAGTTTTGGCAATTATGAATAAAGCTGTTAAGAACATCCATGTGCTGGCTTTTGTGTGGACATCAGTTTTTAATTCCTTTGGGTAAATACTAAAGAGCATGACTGCTGGATTGTGTGGTAAGAGCCTGTTTAGTTTTGTAAGAAACCTCCAGACTGTGTTCCAAAGCAGCTGTACCCAACAGAAGCAAATGAGAGATCCTGTTGCTCCATATCCGTAAAGTATTCCATATGTTAGGGTTTTGGATTTTAACCATTATAATATGTATGTAGTGGTATCTCTTTTTAATTTGCATTTTCCTAATGATATATGATGTTGAGCATCTTCTCACAAGATTACTGTGTATCGGGCGCCTGGGTGGCTCAGTGGGTTAAAGCCTCTGCTTTCGGCCCAGGTCATGATCTCAGGGTCCTGGGATCGAGGCCCGNAGATCCTGTTTCTCCATATCCTTAAAGTATTCCATGTGTTACGGTTTTGGATTTTAACCATTATAATATGTAGGTAGTGGTATCTCTTTTTAATTTGCATTTTCCTAATGATATATGATGTTGAGCATCTTCTCACAAGATTACTGTGTATCTTCTTGGGTGTGGTATCTGTGTAGATATTTTGCTTATTTTTAAATTGGGTTGTTGGGGCGCCTGGTGGGCTCCGTGGGTTAAGTCTCCAACTCTTGATTTCAGCTCAGGTCATGATCTCAGGATTCTGAGATCAAGCCCCACATTGGGCTCCATGATCAGTGGGGAGTCTGCTTGAGATTCNACTGTGTATCTTCCTGGGTGTGGTATCTGTGTAGATATTTTGCTTATTTTTAAATTGGGTTGTTGGGGCACCTGGTGGGCTCCGTGGGTTAAGTCTCCAACTCTTGATTTCAGCTCAGGTCATGATCTCAGGATTCTGAGATCAAGCCCCACATTGGGCTCCATGATCAGTGGGGAGTCTGCTTGAGATTCTCTCTCTTCCTTTCCCTTTCCCTTCCTTTCCTTCCTCCTGCTTGTGCTCTCTCTCTCTCTCTAAAATAAATATATAAAATCTTTCAAAAAAATAAATAAATTGGGTTATTTGTTTTCTTATTGCTGAGTTTTAAGAATTCTTTATATATTTTGGATACCAATACTTTATCAGATGTGTGTTTTGGAAAGATTTTCTTAATCTGTGGTTCGCATGTTCATTCTTTTGACAGTGTTATCTGCAGAGCAGTAATTTTTAATATTAATGAAGTCTACCTTATCAAGTCTTTCTTTCATGAATCATGCTTTCAGTATTCTATCTAAAAACTCATCACCAAATCCATGGTCACCTAGATTTTCTCCTATTTCATCTTATAGAAGTTTTATACTTTTGCATTTTACACATAGGTTATGATTCATTTTAGAGTTAAATTTTGTAAAAGGTGTTAGTTTTGTGTCTATATTTTTTTTCTATATGTGTGTCTAGTTATTTCAGCCCCATTTGAACAAAAGACTGTCATTTCTCCATCAGAATGCCTTTGCTCCTGTCAAAGGTCAGTTGACAGTATTTGTGTGGATCTATTTCTCGGCTCTCTATTTTATCCCACTGACATATTTGTTTAGTCTTTCATCAATACCACACTTGGTTGGTCTTGGTTACAGGAGCTTTATAGTAAGTCTTAAAGTCAGGTAGGATCAGTCCTCCAATTTTGTTCTTCTTCAATATTGTGTTGGGTATTCTGGGTCTTTTGCCTTTCTATATCACCTTTAGAATCAGTTTGTTGATACACACAAAGTAATTTGCTTGGATTTTGATTGGGGCTGGTTTGAATACATAGATTAATTTGGGAAGCACTGACATCTTGATAATATTGAGTTTTCTTATCCATGAACATGGAATGTCTCCCCACTTATTTCATTCTTTGATTTTATTCTTCAGAGTTTTGTAGTTTTCCCTCATGTCTGTATTATAATATTTTGTTGGACTTATGCCTCAGTATTTCTCTTTTTTGGTGTTAATTAAATGCTATTGTGTTTTAAGTTTCAAGTTGTCATTGTTCTTTGTTACTATATAAGAAAGCAATTAACTTGTAAATTAAACTGATAATGTGGAAACTACTGAAGTTCTAGTTTTTTGTTGTTGATTTTTTGTTTTTTTCTACATGGACAATTATTTAATCTATAAAAAGAGACAAGTTTCTTTCTGTCTTCCTAATCTATGTGCTTCTTTTTTCCCTTTCTTATCTTATTACATTAACTAGAACTTTCAGTATGATGTTTAATAGTGGGGGTAAAAGTGAACATCTTGACTTATTCCAGATCTTAGAAAGCATTTAGTTTCTTACCATATGATGTTAACTGTAGATTATTTTTTTAAAGATTTTATTTATTTATTTGACAGAGAGAGAGATCACAAGTAAGCAGAGAGGCAGGCAGAGAGAGAGGAGGAAGCAGGCTCTCTGCCGAGCAGAGAGCCTGATGTGGGCCTTGATCCCAGGACCCTGAGATGGTGACCTGAGCCGAAGGCAGAGGCTTTAACCCCCTGAACCACCCAGGTGCCCAACTGTAGATTATTTTTGATAGACATTCTTTTTTTAAAAGATTTTATTTATTTATTTATTTATTTATTTGTTTATTTATTTATTTGACACAGAGAGAGAGATCACAAGTAGGCAGAGAGGCAGGCAGAGAGAGAGGAGGAAGCAGGCTCCCTGCTGAGCCGAGAGCCCAACACAGGGCTCAATCCCATGACCCTGAGAGCTTTAACCCACTGAGCCACCCAGGCGCCCTTTGATAGACATTCTTTATCAAGATCTGCTCTATTCCTAGTTGTGGAGTTCTTTTGTTTTTGTTTTGTTTTTCAATCATGAGCAAGTTAAATATTATCAAATGATTTTCCTTCATCTATTGATATGATCCATGGTTTTTCTTTTTCAGCCTGCTGTTATGATGAATTACATTGTATTGGATGGATTACTTTGAATTTTGAATGTTAAACCAGCCTCACATACCCGGAATAAATCTCATTTGGTTGTGATATTTAATTCTTTTTATGCATTGTTGGATCTGATTTGAAAACTTTTTGTTGACAATTTTTATATGTTTATAACAGATATTGGTCTTTAGTTTTCCTTTCTTTGTACATAATATTTTTGTCTAGTTTTGGCATTAGAGTAATGTTAATCTCATAGGATGAGTTAGGAAGTATTCCCTCTGCTTCTATTTTCTTGAAGAAATTGTGGACAATTGGTATAATTACTTCCTTAAAGATTTGGTAGAATTCACTCATGATCTCATTTGTGTCTGGTACTTTCTGGTTTTGAAGGTTGTTAATTATTAATTCAATTTCTTATATAGATATAGGCCTATTCAGATGATCTGTTCTTGTGTGAGTTTTGGCAGAAGCTCCAGAAAACTTTGCCCTTGAAGGGTCGGAGTAGGAGAGTTATGATTATTTCAAAGTGCCACTGATTTGAGGGAAAGACTTGATATTATCCTAGTAAGTATAAAAATTTCAAGAAATTGGTCTATTTCGTCTGGGCTGTCAAATTTGTGAGCATTGAGTTGTTCATAATATTCCTTCATAATTATTTAAATATCAGTGGGATCAGTAGTGATGCTCACCTTTCACTTCTGATAGTAATTTGTGTCTTTACACTTTTTGTTTTTACACTTTACACTTTACACTTTTTGTCTTTACACTATTAACGTAGCTAGAGACATTAATTTTATTGATCTTTTCAAAGAAACAGACTTTGGGGTAGTTGATTTGATCTATTTAATTTCTGTTCCAAATTTATTGATTTCTCTCTAAATTTTATTAATTTTGTTCTGCTTTTTAAAATTTAATTTGCTTTCTCCTTCTTTTTAGTTTCCTATGGTGGAAGCTTAGATTATTAATTTTAAATCTTTCTTTTTTTGCTAATATATGTATTCAATGCTATAAATTTACCTCTAAAGACTACTTGTGCTGCATCCCACAAATTTTGATACATTATATTTTCATTTTCATTTAGTTTGAAATATTTTGAAATTTCTCTTGAGACTTAATCTTTGACCCATATATATTTAGAATTATGTTGTAACTTGTAAGTTTGGGGCTTTTCCAGCTATCTTTCTGTTATTGATTTCTAGTTTAGCTTCATTGTGGTCTGAGAGAATACTTTGTATAATTTATGTTCTTTTAAATTCCTTAAGATGTGTGTTTTGGTCCAGAATATGGTCTATTTTGGTAAATGTTCCCTGTGAGCCTGAGAGGCATGTACTTTGCTGTTGCTGGATGAAATACTCTATAGGTATAAATTAAATCAATTGATTAATGGTGTTGTTCAGTTATATCCTACTGATTTTCCTCCTCCCAAATAATCTATCTGTTACCAATAAAAGGGTGTCAATTATAGCAATTGATTCATCTATTTCCCTGTGTATTTCTATCAGTTTTTTGCCGCATGTATTTTGATGCTCTGTTTTTAGGCACATACACATTAAGGATTATTTTGTTTTCTTGGGTAATAGACCCCTTTATGTAATGACTCTCTTTATCCCTGAGAACTTTCCTTTTGCTGAAGTCTACTTAGTCTGAAATTAATAAAGCTACTCCCACTTTCTTTTGATTCATGTTAACATGGTATATATTTTCCATACCTTTGCATTTAATCTATGTTTTTTATACTTACAGTGGGTTTTTTATACTTACAGCCTATATTCTATAGACAAAATATATTTGGGTATTTTGAAAATGTACTCAGAGTCTCTGATTTTAATTGGTATATTTTGACCAGGGGTGTTTTAAATAATTATTTATATAGTTTGATTAATGTGTGCCATATTTATTATTTTCTACTCATTGCCCTTGTTCATTGTTTATTCTCCTCCTCCTCCTCCTCTTTTATTCCTCCTTATCTCCCTTTTCTTGTTCTGTTTTCTATTTTTTTCTCCCTGTCTGGTTTTAATCGAACGTTGTATAAGATTTCATGTTTTCTCTTCTTTTAGCACAGTATATATAAAGGGATACATATATTATCAATTAAAGAAATAAAAGCAAGAGAGGGATTAAGGAAAATTCAGGATGGTGGTTCCCTAAGTTGATAACAAGGATTTCCTTGTTCCTGGTAGTCAAAGAGGAGACCAAGAAGCTCCCAAGACACCCAGGCAGAAGAAACTCTAATCCTTACGGACATTAGAACCTCAGAAGCTCCAGAAAACTTTGCCCTTGAAGGGTGGGAGTAGGAGAGTTATGATTATTTCAAAGTGCCACTGATTTGAGGGAAAGACTTGATATTATCCTAGAATGTCCATGGGAGGAGGGTGGTCTACCTTGTTATAGTTGAGGGCTCATTCTGAGAAACTGGGACTAGGGGCTGGGTCGCAGAGTATTGAGTTTTCCTTTTCAGCATTTAAAATAGAAATACTGAAGGAAAAGACAAATCACAGACTTGGCCAAAACAATTACAAATTCCATATTTGATAAAGGTATAGTACAAGAACATATAGAGAATTCTCAAAATTCAACAATAAGAAAGAAAGCAATCTCCATCCAGCAATGGGGAAAAGATTTGAGGAGACAGTTTACCAAAGAAGATACACAGATGACAAATAAGCACATGAAAAGATGTTCAACCCCAATAATCATTAAGAAAATACAAATTAAGGGCGCCTGGGTGGCTCAGTGGGTTAAAGCCTCTGCTTTCGGCTCAGGTCATGATCTCAGCGTCCTGGGATCGAGGCCCGCATCGGGCTCTCTGCTCAGCGGGGAGCCTGCTTCCTCCTCTCCCTGTCTCTCTGCCTGCCTCTCTGCCTACTTGTAATCTCTCTCTCTCTGTGTCAAATAAATAAATAAAATCTTTAAAAAAAAGAAAATACAAATTAAAATTGAATAAGATACTGTGACACAGCTTTAAGAATGACTACAACAAGAAGAAGAAGACAATATTAAGCATTAGTGATACTTCGGAGCACCTGGAACTCTCATCCATTGCTGATGACCATGCAAAATGGCATAACCTCTTTGAAAAATAGTCTAGCAGGTTTTTTTTTAAATAGCTAAACATGCACTTACCAAATACAAAACTTACATATCAACATTTATTGTTTATTTATTTATTTATTTATTTATTTATTATTTTTTTAAAAGATTTTATTTATTTATTTGACACAGAGAGAGAGAGAGATCAGATCACAAGGAGGCAGAGAGGCAGGCAGAGAGAGAGCAGGAAGCAGGCTCCCCGTCGAGCAGGGAGCCGGATGCGGGACTCAATCCTAGGACCCTGAGATCATGACCTGAGCCAAAGGCAGAGGCTTTAACCCACTGAGCCACCCAGGCGCCCTATTGTTTTATTCGTTGCCAAAACTGGAAACCCAAGTGTTTTAACTAGTGAATGGATGAACAAACTGTAGTCCCTCCATACAATGGAACGCTACACAGAAACAGAAGAAGCAAACATACAATAACATGGTGAAGCTCAGTGCATTATGCTAAGTGAGAAAAGCCAGATTCAAAAGGCTATATTCTGTTTAATTCCATTTATATGATGTTCTGGAGAAAACAAAACTATAGATACAGAAAGCAGACTAGCCTGGGACTGGGACTAGAGCAGAAGGACAGAACTGACTACAATAGTGTATGAAGGAACTCTTTGGGGCAAGGAAACAGTGCTGTATCTTGATTGTGGTAGTGGTTACATGATTGTACACATTTGTCAAAAAACTCATACAGCTGTACACTAAAACAAGTGAATTTTTCTTTATGTAAATTATAGCTTAATAAAAAACATAGCAAAAGTCTCTAAAAGTTAAAAAAATCATCTATCTCTGCACAGTTATAATCAGAATGTATATTATACACATTGGCTTGCCTTTTCTGTCATGGAGTCACTCCCACAGAGTTCTAACCAGTGCCTACTGCATCATTTAAAAACACCCCTATTCTAGGGAAGATATCCATCTCCCAGCATCTCCTCACTACACAGCTCTCCTTATCAATCTCACGCTGGAAACTAAAATTAGAACTGATTATTCACTTTCCCCTAAAAGATCAGCAGGACTAATTTCATTTCTTACTACATGCTATTTTCCTATTTTCCTCTATCACCACCAGAAGTCCCTGACTTCCAGATTAGTCTAAAGTAGCCAGACTCCCCTACCTTGGTTTCAGCTAGGAATTGTGTCCAGATGCTAGTAATAGAGACTGAGCTACAGTGGTTAAACAATTAATGCCTTATTCTCCTACAACGTCATTAGGGACCCAGGCTATTTCAATATTTGTACAGATGGTTTTGAGAATATTTGGAGCTATTTTGTTAGGATAGAAACTCAGAAATGGGCTAAAATATGCATTTTTTGGTAGACTCTTGATTCATACTGATGCATTGCATTTCTGGCTGGATGTGTGTATTCACAATAGCACTAGTAATATGTCAGAGTCCCTACCTTATTGCAGGATGAGTATTGGAAATATTGCTTGTTGGGTTGTAAAAAGAGGCTCACATTGTGTAAGTAATGAGCCTATGGCTGGTACATGTCCAGGTCCTGTGCTCTTTTGCCAAGAAAATCTACAAAAATTATAAGTCATTGTCTAGATTCCTTTTCCCTGCTTCCCTACCTCTTTCTCTCCTTTCTTTCCACTTTTCTTGCTTCCTCAGCTGTTCACTGGAGTCCCACAATGTGCCAGGCACTGGATATATTCTGTCATAGTGCCTTATCTTTGGGGAGATTTGATAGTCTTCTTGAAATGCTTTCCTCTTTGCCTTTTGGGACACCAGTCTCTCCTCCTCCAGCATGGCAGCTCTACCTGGATGAGGGACAGGTGGAAAAATGGGTCAGAATAGGGGTGTCAGAGTCTCACTGGTGAGGGGAAGGGATTGCTAATTTCCAATACAATAGACATTCTCCTCCTCTTCCTTCCTGATCATTTGGAGCAGTAATGTGCTTAACCAAGTGCAGACCCATATGAGATGAAAGTGTAAGTTGTTGAGTTGTTGGATGGCACTTTCAGGACATCTTAAAAGGGAACAGACAGCTTGCTGAATTGTCCTGCCCTTTATTTCCTGTGCTTGTTGGGCATGTCTAAAGGTCAGTCCTTCGACCTCTTCTCGTCTCTAATACTCTCAGTTCCTAGGACTTGAAATGTCATCTATAAATTGGCCACCTCCAAATGTCCATCTCCAGCCCTGACTTCTCTTCAGAGCCTCAGACTGGTGCGCACGATGGCCACCTCAACCTCTCCACGTGGATGACTAATACGCAGCTCAAACCAAACTCTTCGAAACAGAGCTTAATTTCACGCCTGAAACTCATCCTCCCCCGTTGTTTCCTTCTCAGCAAATGGCACCATCATTCACCCAAATGTTCGGGCCCGGATCCGAGACTCACACGGACCCTTCTCTTTTCCTCACACAACACAAGCGCGCCAGCAGCAACTACCCCAGACTCTCTGTCTCGCATCGGCTCCCGAGTTAGCGCCTCTGCAATCCTTCCTGCTTCGTCACCTCCAGCTCTCACCTAGACTACGGAAGCAGCCTCGGAACATTTTTCCGTTTATCTACTCTTGGCCCTGATAACCAATTCCCCTAATAGCGTCTAGAAGACTCTTTTAAAAACTATTTGGTCTCAAAACCTTCTAAAGTCTCCTATGACACTTAGAATGAATCAAATTCCTCTCAAGGTCCTCTGGTACCTGCCTGTTGTGGAGATTCCTCAGGGTCTACAGCTGGATCTGATTCATCTTTTCACACCAAACACGGTGACTGGCAGGTTACAGATGATCAATAAACATCTGTAGAAATGTTGACTGAATTCTGTCCTCTCAAATGACTAGAAGAAACTTTGCTGATATCTGTTCTGGGAAGAAAAAAATGATGTATGCCCAACACCACCCCCTACCCCTCAGAAGAAAACATGGCAGCAAATGACAACGTTGTCGGGTCTTGGAGCAAAGCCTTCTATGAAATTCTGATTACAATCTGTACTTCTCTACCCTACCTGGATAGCTTCATGGCAGTGTTTGGGTTATTTTTCCATCTTCTCCACTTTGTGAGATTTCTTTTGAGTCCACTTGCCTCTTTGGGGACATGCTGTTGCAGGATATGAATAATTGAACACAACAAATTTGGATGATAAATTATGGATTACAGATGCTGAGTTATTTTGGAACTGTTGCTCCGTGTTGTAGCAAGGCACTGGAATATTAAAATGTGTGTTTTAAATGATCTTATGTTTCTTCTTGAAAAGAAAAGAGAAGAAAAGAGAAAAAGCTCAATAGCTCAGAGCATCAGGGAAGATCGCCACCTGCCCCAGGTCTCCGGCTGCTGTCTCTCCCGGGCCAGGGTTGCAGAGATCATGGGAGCTTGATGCACTCCGGGCACCAGCAGCGTTTGCTTTGGCATAGCCAGCACCCGGCTGGCCCTGATGTTACATGCGCATCCTGTGTCCTCGGTGAGGGGATGGGAGGATGGAGGTGGGTGGTGAAGAGGAATCTGTGGATTGTGCACCCATCCTGGGAGCCTGGGGGAGGCAGAGCTCAGTAAACAAGGCTGCTTCTATCCCTGTGTCCTGCCGCCTCACACAAGAAAGGAGTGCTAAGGGGGTAGTCAGTGCTAAGGGGCCTGTGTGGTGGGATGTCAGAATTTCTTCCTCATTGTAAGTTGATGAGAAAAGGTCAGTGCCTACTAGGGATGCAGCGGAGACATGAAGTGTGGGCATGACTTTAGCAATAGGGTGACAGAGACTGCAGACTCAGGGGGTCAGAGCAGGGCTGGAAGCGATAGGAGAGGCCCTGCCGGTAGCTCCCATCATTAGCACCCAGAGGATCTGCCAGGCCAGGGGAGCCACCCGCTGCAGGAAGTGGCTGGTTAGGGCCTCTCGGAGGAGGAGTTGCAGCTATAATCGCTGGAAGCTTCTACAAACTGGTGTTGCCCAAGGAGCTGGAGCAGGTCTGGGAGACTTCATTACTTACAGTCCCACCCGCTTTGCAACTCCAAAGTTTGGCAATTTTGATTTCCCAAGGGGGCAAGGGTAGTGTTTGTTACATTTTCAGAAGAACAATCTCCCATCAGAATAACAATCTCCCTTCAGAAGACGCAGTAGATCAGCAGGCCTAGGACCTCTGGGTGGGGAACCTGTTTGCTTCAAAGAACTGTGAACCTGTCATCTCTGGGTCCTTGAATTCTGAGTGGAGGGTGTGGCTCAGGAAAAGCAGTGCCCCTTGGGCCAATTCCCACCTGCAGGCCTGTGCGATACTATTCAGCTGGGCATTTGCTATAAGTTATTTAAGGTCCCCATCAAATATGTTCTATGATCATAAAAATGTCCCATTTATTCTCTCTCCTGATGGAGACTGGTTTGTTTTTGAAATGTGAGCTAATTGTTTAAGCCCAGCCCCTAACTCCAGGCCATCATTGTAGGGATGGATAGAAGAGGAGAGAGAGAAGTCTGAGGTACACATGCCTGTCAGCACTTTGAGGTCCTGGCAAGTTCCCCAAACTAGCACGTGATGAAGTGAGGAGGACCTCTGTGTGTCCTGGAGTGATATGGAGCACAGAGTGGCATCTCGTCGCTGTCACTGAGCACGTAGGAAGGGAGCTGCTGAGCTCTGGGGAAAGTGCATCAACATTTCATAAGAAGGTTGGGGGCTCTTGTCATTTTTCAAGATCCTTGGGCTGAGGACTGTTGGCAGGAAAATCCAAGAGAAGAGGAGTCAGGGATAGTCCTGGGAAGGAAGAGCCAGGCTCTGGCCCCTGGGAATGCCATCCAGGAGCCCAGGGATGCCCTCCTCTCTCTTGGGCAAGAGGGACCCATTGGCCTGCTAGACTTGGTCCATGTGGGTGAGGGGGAATGGAGCATCTATGATTGGCCTCAGCTCACTGTGGTGGCTGCCCAGCAGAATCAGAAATTTCCAGGGTGAAGCTGGGAACTGAACCAAGCAGATGCTTGAACAGTCACAGGAACTCCCAGGGGGGCAGCCAACAAGGAGGATGGGAGGTAGAGGCTCAACATGGGATTTAGACACAGGGATACAGGGTAAGGAGCTCTGAATTGGCACCAGAAACTACTTGTAACCAAAAAATGTGCCCTAAACCTTTTTAATAAGGTTCCTGTAGAAGGAAGACATTAAGACTCAAACCAGCAGGGAACAGAGTACACCCCACAACTGCACAGGTTTTGAGAGTCCCTCTTCTCTCACTGAGCAGTCTACTGGTTCCATCCCAACTCCCAGTTTGGGGACCCTAATGCAGACCCCTTGACCATATGTCTGTCCCCCTTGGAAGCACAGTTTAAAGTTGGGGAAGAGTAACTCTCCACACCCAATGCTATTCAAGAGAGGGCCACGAGTAGACCCAGGGCCATTTTGAAGAGCGCAGAGGAAGAAAGTGAAAGTGAAAACCAGCGCTTCACCTGCCTAGGAAATGTTTATGAGAACATAACTGAGCATATTGTTAAAAATCCAGCTTTAACAGGAAGTGGAAAAGAAGAGAGTCCATGGTAAGATCTGGGTTCTGATTCAGGCCCCACGACCAGTTTGTCCTGAAGACTTTGGCAAATTGTTTAAACTCTCCAAGCCACCATTTCTCATTTGTACAATGGTGCTGGAAATCTACCTTCCAAGGTATTTTTTATTCTTTTTATAATTTCTAAAGTGGGCTCCACACTCAATGTGGGACTTGAACTTATGACCCTGAGATCAAGAGTCAATGCTCTACTGACTGAGCCAGCCAGGTGCCCCTCAAGGTATATATTTTTTAAAGATTTATTTATTTATTTGAGAAAGAGAGGAAGAGAGAGCACATGCATGAGCAGGGGGAGGTGCAGAGAGATAGAGAGGGAAAGAATCTCAAGCAGACTCCATGCTGAGCACAAAGCCTGACGTGGGGCTCGATGTCCTGACTCTGAGATCATGACCTGAGCCAAAACCAAGAATCAGACTTTCAACTGACTGAGCCACCGAGGTGCGCCCCGCCCAGGGTATTTTTAAAAAAATTATACTAAAGTACACACAACATAAAATTTGCAATCATAACTATTTTTGAGTATACAGTTCCGAGACAGTAAGTACATTCTCATCTTTTGGGACCATCACCACCATCCACCCCCAGAACTCTTTCTGTCTTAAAAAATTGACCCTCTATCCCTATTAAACACTAAATTCCCATCTCCCCACCCTGACCCTGAAACCACCATTCTACTTTCTGTATCTATTACTTTGACTACTCTAGGGACCTCGTACAAGAGGAATCATACAATATATGTCTTTGTGACTGACTTATTTCCTTCAGCATGCAAGGTTCATCCATGCTGTAGCATATATCAGAATTCCCTTCCATTTTAAGGCAGGATAATATTCCATTGTGTGTATAAATACACATATATCTCACATTTACCCACCCATTCATCCCTTGGTGGACACTTGGATTGCTTCTCTACCTCTAGGCTATTATAAATAGTGCTGCTATAAACATAGGTGTACAAATACCTCTTAGAATCCCTGCTTTCAGTTTTTTTGGTGGGGGGTGGTGGAATTCTACCTTTCCATCCAAAGGTGGAATTGCTGGATCATATGGTGATTCGACTTCTAATTTTTGAGGAACTGCCACACTGTTTTCCATAGTGGTTGTGCCATTTCATGTTCTCATTAGTGGTGCATAAGGACCCTGATTTCTCCACATCAAAACCAACATTTACTTTCTAGTAGTCATCCTAATGGATGTGAAGTGATATCTTATTGTAGTTTTGATCTGCACTTCCTTAAGGATTATTGATGTTGGGTATCTTTTCATATGCCTTTTGGCCATTTGTGTATCTTCTTTGGAGAAATGTCTGTTCAATTCCTTTACCCATTTTAAAAATCAGGTTGTCTTTTCGTTGTTGAGTTGTAGGAATTCTTTATATATTCTGAATATTAACCCCTTATCAGAGATACGATTTGTAATATTCTGAATATTAATGCCTTATCAGATATGTGATTTGTAAGTATTTTCTCTTATTCTGTAAGTTGCCTTTTCACTCTGTTGATTATATCCTTTGATGCACAGAAGTTGTTAATTTTGATGTAGTCCAATTTACTATTTTTACTTTTGTTTCTTATGTTTTTGGTGTCATATCCAAAAAATCAATGCCAAATCTCTCGAGGTATTTTTGAAGATAAAATGAGATATGTGTGAAAGTCCTTGTAACTTATGAAGTAGTATAAAAATATTAAGAGTTATATAAGTACTTGTGTACTCAACATGCAGCAAAGCCCCATAGGGATGCTTCAAAAATTACCAAAAAATTATTAGTCAAGATAGTAGATTGAAAATACACATATTATTTCTTTCCGTCCTTAAACCTTATTAAAGAGACAATAAAAGGATTTTTTAAAAAATACACATGCTTGAGGTATAATTTAAATACAATAAAATTCACCCATTTTATGAAGTTTGATGAGCTTTCATAAATTTGTACATTGCTATCACCACCATCACAATCAAAGTATTTGGTATATATTTGTTATAATATTTGGTATAATAAATAGTTCTATCACCCAGAAAGTTCTCTTCTGCCTCTTAACAGGCAATCCACTGATAACTCTGTTCCCAGGAAACCGTTTACCTGCCTTCTGTCACTATGGGTTAGTTTGGTCTTTTCGAGAATTTCATATCAAAGGAATCATACAATATGAAGTCTTTTGAGTCTGGCTTTTTCAGCTCAGCATGGTTTTGAGATGCATGTAAGTTGTAGCATATATCAGCCAAGCCTTCTGTTTTATTACTGAATAGGATATCATGGTGTGGATAAGCTAAATTTGTTCACCTGGTGTTGGATATTTTGGCTCTTATGAATAAGACATTTATGTCCAAGTTGTGTGAATATACATTCTCATTCTCTTGAGTAAGTTGACATCATAAGGTAAGCTGGGTCATCTGTTAAGTGTATGTTTAACTTTTAAAGAAACAGCAAAGTAGTTGTACCAGCACTCTACAGAAATTCTAGTTCTATTTCATCGCTAACACTTGGGGAGGCCCGTCTCTTAAATTTCAGCCATTTTCATGTGTGTGTAGTGATAACTCCTTGTGGTTCTAATGATCATTTTCCTAATGATTAATGNTCAGAAATTCTAGTTCTATTTCATCGCTAACACTTGGGGAGGCCTGTCTCTTAAATTTCAGCCATTTCATGTGTGTGTAGTGATAACTCCTTGTGGTTCTAATGATCATTTTCCTAATGATTAATGATTTTCATGTGCTTTGCCACCTCTCTATCTTCTTTTGTGAGATGTCTGTCTGACCTTACCCATTTGCAAAGGGTGTTTTGTCTTCTTGTTGTTCGGTTGTAAGAAATAATTGCATGTAATTATTTTTCAAATTTGTGCGTTGCAGATATTTTCTCCTAATCTATGACTTTTTTTACATCTTTATTGAGGCATAACTGATATGCATCAAACTTCACATATTTAAAATTACAACAGATGGATTTTGACATAGATATACACTTACGTAATAATTACTACAATCAAAGAAATGGGTGTATCTATCACTTTCCAGTTTTTTTAGATCACTTTTAAATGCATTTCTCCTGCCCTCTTTTGTATTGATTCAAATTTTAACTTGGCATAGCATTTTTTCCCCTATCGAATAATTTCCTTTTACTTTTTTTGTGGTACTGGCCTACTGGCAAAGAATTCTTAAAAATTTTGTTTATCTGAGAAAGTCTTTATTTCACCTGCAATTTTTAAAGATAGAGATAGAGAAGTCTGGCACTTTGTTTCTCTTTCAGCACTCTACCACATACTATTTCATTTTCTTCTGATTTGTGTAATTTCAAACAAGAAATCTGCAGTAGTTCTTATCTTTGTTCCTTAATGTGTGAAGTGTCCTTTTTCTCTGAATGCTTTTAATGTTTTCTTTTTATCACTGATTTTCAGCCATTTGATTTCGATGTGCCTTGGTGCAATTTTCTTTGTGTTTATCTTCCTTGGGTTTCTTGTTCTTCTTGGATTTGTGGGTTTATAATTTTCACTAGATTTGGAAAAATCTTGGCATTTTTTTCCCTATCCCTTCCTCCTCTTCTCTGAATGGGACCCCCCAATCATGTGTATGTTATGCTAATTTTTCAACAGGTCACACTATTCATTGTTTACAGTTTTTTCTCTGCCTGCATTTCATTGGGTCATCTTCTGAAGTTCTGGCTTCAAGTTGACTGATCTTTTTTCTGCCAGGTCTACTCTGCTGTCAATTTTTACCAGTGAAATTTCCATTTCAGACCCTCTATTTTTTTAGCTTTAAAATTTCAATCCATTTTTTATGTCTTCAAATTCCTGTGTTTATATTTTTAAAATCCTGTATTTATTTGTAATATGCAAGTAAGTAATTAAAATCTTTGACACTTCCATCCTCTGTCATGTCTGTTGACCATTTCTATTGACCTGGTTTTTTTTCTTGGCTTTAGATCATGTATTCCTGCTTCTTCACATGTCCATCCATTTGCTATTGAATGCTTTACTTTGTGAATTTTATGCTTTATACTTAGATCTCCTCCAAAGACAAGGAACTTTTCAAAAATATTTTATTAAAATTTATTTGAGAGAGAGAGAGGGAGAGCAAGTGAGAGCACAAGAGTAGGGGGAGGGAGACACTGACTCCCTGCTGAGAAGGGAACCCAGAAGGGGTTGGGATTGTGACCTGAGCAGAAAGCATCTGCTCAACCAACTGAGTCACCTAGGCACCTCAGGAACTTGATTTTTTTTGGATCTGCTTTTTGGCTTTATTTTTTAGTGAATCTAGAGTGTCTTTTTTTCCAGGGCTAGTTTAGTCTCACTTCTCAAAAGCATTTCTTTTTAAGGCCCATTTATTCTTTTAGTTTTCTCCACTTATGGGGACTCAAAGATTTCCTGCCTATGTGATTCCTGTATGAATTTTGGGAATTGCTCAATGTATAGCTTCCCAGAAATTTTTCTTTCCCTAAAAGTTGGTTTTTCAAGCTTTTGCACAGCAAAGGAAACAGTCAACAAAACCAAAAGACAACTGACAGAGTGGGAGAAGATATTTGCAAACGACATATCAGATAAAGGGCTAGTATCCAAAATCTATAAAGAGCTTCTCAAACTCAACACCCATAAAACAAATAACCCAGTCAAGAAATGGGCAGAAGACATGAACAGACATTTCTCCAAAGAAGACATCCAAATGGCCAACAGACACATGAGAAAGTGCTCAACATCACTCGGCATCAGAGAAATACAAATCAAAACCACAGCGAGATACCACCTTACACCAGTCAGAATGGCTAAAATCAACAAGTCAGGAAATGACAGATGTTGGCGAGGTTGCGGAGAAAGGGGAACCCTCCTACACTGTTGGTGGGAATGCAAACTGGTGCAGCCACTCTGGAAAACAGTATGGAGATTCCTCAAAAAGTTGAAAATGGAGCTACCCTACGACCCAGCAATCGCACTACTGGGTATTTATCCTAAAGACACAAAGGTAGTGTTCCTCAGGGGCACGTGCACCCGAATGTTTATAGCAGCAATGTCCACAATAGCCAAATTATGGAAAAAACCTAGATGTCCATCAACAGATGAATGGATAAAGAAGATGTGGTATATATATACAATGGAATACTATGCAGCTATCAAAAGAAACGAAATCTTGCCATTTGCAACGACATGGATGGAACTGGAGGGTATTATGCTGAGCGAAATAAGTCAATCAGAGAAAGACAATTATCATATGATCTCTCTGATATGAGGAACTTGAGGGGCAGGGTGGGGGGTCGTGGGGGGTAGGGAGGGAAAAATAATGAAACAAGATGGGATGGGGAAGGAGACAAACCATAAGAGACTCCTAATCTCACAAAACAAACTGAGGGTTACTGGGGGGTGGGAGGGTAGGGATAGGGTGGATGGGTTATGGACATTGGGGAGGGTTTGTGCTTTGATGAATGCTGTGAAAGATGTAAGCCTGATGATTCACAGACCTGTACCCCTTGGGCAAAGAATAAAAATAAAATTTAAAAAAAAGTTGGTTTTTGATAGCCTAATGGAGTTTAACCTTATTTGTGTGCAGACTGGTATTCTTCCACTTCAGAAAGATCCCTGTGCAGATTCCTAGACTTTCTCCATACAGCTTCTGGCCTTTCCAGTACTCTGTCTGCAGATTCTTGACTGCTTGTTCTCTTTAAGCACTGATTTCTGACTCTTCAACTTTGTGACACTACTGGGATCTGTTGGATTTCCCTCTGTGCCCTGTAGGTTGCAAATGGTCTCCAGGCAGAAAGCTAGAACAATCACAGGTCTCACTTTGTGTACCAGGTCTTAGGGATCACAGTCCTGCACTACTATTTCCAACATTTAAAAACAGTAGTTTCATTTATTTTGTCCAGTTTTCTTTCTTTTTTTTTTTTTATGGATGTAAGGTAACACAAATGGAGTTCATTTTTCATGGTTTATGTGGTAGTGTCCTATTGCTGTAACAAGTCACCGTGAATATAGTGGCTTAAACACACAACATAAATGTACTATCTTAACAGTTCTGTGGGTTAGAAGTCCAAGCGGGTCTCATTGGGCTAAAATCAAGGTGTTGGATGGCCTTACGACATCTTGGAAGCTCTGAAAACAATCTATTTTCTAGCCTTTTCTAGTTTCTAGAGGTTCCGTGCATTCCTTATGGGCTCCCTTTTCCATCCTCAAAGCCAGAGATGGTAGATCAAGTCCTTCTCATGTTTCATCACTCTGACCTCGTCTTCCACTTTTTAGGACCCTTGCTGATTACACAGGACCTACCTGGATAATCTAGGATACTCTCTCTATTTCAAGGTCACCTGATTAGCAAACTTAATTCTACCTGGAACTGTAATTCCTCTTTGCCATTTAAACTACATATTCCCAGGCTCTGGGGATTAGAATGTGGACATTTGGGGGGGAAGGGCAATTAATTAATTAATTAATTTATAACTACAGTTGGAAAGCAGAGTCAAATTATAACAGGCATAATTCCCCAGGAGAGGAAGAACTGTAGAGAAGGCAATGTCAACAAAACTTTGGAAGTGGGGAGGAATAAAAGATTTAAAGGTCTAGGAAAGGATAATTTTTAAACCAACAACAAAGCTGCAAAAGCTGCAGAGCTGGACAAGTAACTGGTTTAGACTGCACAATCCTCAAAACGTGCAGGAATTAGAGTACCAGGTACACCTGGCAGTACTGGCTGACACAGAACGCTAAAATAAGATATAATAATGGAGTGCCTATTCAAGAAGCAGTTAGAGTCCTAAATACCCTTTCCAACTCTGGTTCAGTCCATTCAGATAAGTGTCCTCTTCAATGCTAGCACAAAGCATTGGGATTTTATTCCCTAACAAGGTACCTTTCTTATTGAAATGATTCAGCCAGAGAATAAGCCCACCATAGACAAGCCCACCCACATGCTCAGAGCTGCCAACCAGATTTATAGTCCTTGCTTTTAAATGCTAGCAAGCAGCCAAGGAGTACCAGACATCAGGAAACTTACATCACAAAAGACAAATAAGCATGCAAACAAGCAAATAAATACAGCACAGCTTGAAGGATGTGAGTTTTAAGAAAAGGAAATATTCAAAAAATTCTCTTTAATACTGTCAGAGATATTGGAGAAGATACTGAAACTGTGAAATAGAAACAAGGTGTTCCCTGCCCCCCCTATGGAAAAAAATCAGGAAATAAAAATTTAAAACAAACAAAAACAAATGGTAGCAGAAAATTAAAACTCAATAGAAAAGTTTCAGGATAGACTTACAGAACTGTCACAGAAGGTTGAGAAAAAGAGAGAAGTGGAAAACACGAATTCTGGATCAAAAGGACCCCTCTGGTACTCCTCACAATGAATGAAAATAAACACTCATCCCAGTGTATTAGTGAGAAATTTCAGAAGTGGGGACAAATAGAAGATTCTACACACTTCCAGGTAGGGTGGGAAGAACCTGGGCACATTCAAAAGACGGGCATCGAAATGACTCAGCCCTCTCAACAGCCATGCCAGAAGCTACAAGAAACTAAAGCAATGCTTTCAAAATTTGGAGGAAATAATTTTACCCTAAAATTCCGTATTAGCAAACCATCAACCTAGCTTGAAGATTTAAAGCCATGTATTATATTTTATATATTATATAAAAAGAATAAGACAACTACGGGTTAGAGAGTCCTAACATTGCTCTTTAGCAGTTCTCTCGGAGATGACCAACATTTTTATTGGCTTGAGCTTCTAATTCTGCAGACTCTATTCCTGATGCTTGCTCAGGGGGAATTACTATTCCAGCCGAGTTCTCTCTGTCGTGACCAGAGAAATGAGCAAATCAGCAGGAAATCTGTTGCCATGTGGCGGTCCAGAGGTGAGATGCTTTGGATTTTGTGGCCTCCTCAAATCACAGCACAGAGCTGTCCCCTTGGTCTAGGGCAGGCCCCCAAGTCTGCATGACTCCAGGCATGGAGCTAGAGGGGTTAGGTTGACTACTTGTCGACCACCATGATTGCTTCCCAAACGAAACTTCTCCTAACCCATTCACACTTGTCACTCTGGAGACACGGTTGCTCAGCTCTCCTCTCTCAAAACCCCTACTGTCTTAAGATACTAGTCTGTGCCATAATGATTTGTTTACCTGTGTGTCTCCGTGCTTACTACCTACCGCTGGCACAGAAGGTGGCATTCTTGAGGGTAAGGACCACATCTTGCTTTTCTCTGAATCCCTAGCCCCAAGAAAAGACCTGGGTAGTTGGGGCTAGCTATGAATGGGCCTTCAACTGAAAAAACCCACCCATTATTTGTCCCTTCTTTCGACCCTGGCACACACTGTTCTGGGATAACAGTAGACAAATGAGACAACGTTCTTGGACTTACATTCTAGGGAAGGAGAGAAATAATCTAACATAACTAGCACAAGCATGTGAGCAAATGTCCACATAGTCCTGGGATAGTCTGCCTTTGTGGTGGAACAGAGTTCTGTGTTCTTGTGGTATGTCCTGGAAAGTTCTGCCATAAGCAGGGGTTCTCACTGTCATCTATCACTCGGTTTAGAATCTTCCAGTAGCCCCTTTGGGGCTGCATGAAAAAAAAAAAGAATCTTCCAGTAAGGAACCTGCATAGCTGTCTTTTAGCCCAACTAATATTTATTAGTACCCATGAGCAAACTATTGAATATGCAAGGAGGAGTATGATTTATCCCTTAAGGGACTTGTTCGCTAAGAAAGAGACACAAAATAAAACATTTTAATAAAATGTAGAAAGTGCTGTCTGTGCTGGAAACCAAGCTGCTGAGTGCTGTAGAGGACACGGAGAGAGGACTTCCTCTGTCTGCCCTCATCAGGATACCGTTAGCTCTCCCCTCGCAGAGAGGAAGACCAGCCCTGAGTGCCCAGGGCTCCGCAGACGGAGCTGATAGAGACTGGGAAGCTGTTGGGCAAATCTCGGGGCTCCTGGCTTCAGGGTTCTCTGCAGTTCCGTCAACACTGACAGGTCTGGCACTGAGGAACACTGCCCCCTCACCTCAGCACCCTGCTCTTTTATGCCCACTTGCTCCCCCCGCCCCACCTCATCCCTCTGAAGGCTACTGGTCTCCCCACATCCTGGCTCATACCTCCCTGTTCTCCCTCCTCCAAATGACACGTGCACGTATCTTTAGGAAGCTGTACGCGGCAAGTCTTGTTTGTGTAACTAGGATGTTGGACAAGCAGGACCTGTGGGATACGGTCCAAGCATGTTCATTTTTATTTATTTGTTTGTTTGTTTATTTATTTATTTATTTGACAGAGAGAGATCACAAGTAGGCAGAGAGGCAGGCAGAGAGAGAGGAGGGAGCTCCCTGCTGAGCAGTGAGCCTGATGTGGGACTGGATCCCAGGACCCTGAGATCATGACCTGAGCCGAAGGCAGAGGCTTTAACCCACTGAGCCACCCAGGCATCTAAGCATGTTCATTTTTAATCCTCCGCTGTCCCTTTAAAATGCACGCAGTGGAGGAATTTTGTCCCCTCTTAACACACAGAGACTCCCGCGGCCCGTGACTGGGCTTGGCTCATGTAGAAACAGGAAGTCTTAGTCACTTCACATGGCAAAACTCAGCGTCTGATAAAAAATTGGAATATCCTGTTTAATACATTATTAATTCAAAGTGCAGATTTCTCCTGATTCTCCCCCAGCTCGTATCCTTCTCGGGTGGGAGACAGGAAGGCAAGGAGGGGTGGAGGAAGTTCTTCCTTGGCTGGTGCTCGTGGCTACCGTTCACTCGTTCTGGTGAGTGTTTAAAGCAGCCTCTTGCTCTCCGGACCGTCCCCGTGGGTTCCCGGGAGGCCTCCCTGTTCACTCCCGTGCCTGCAACCCCAGAGCCCGGGCGAGGGGCTCCCTCCCTGAGCGGCTGTTCCCTCTACTGCCGCTCAGCATCCATTTCCTAGCCAGCCAGCCACACAGACCGTCCGCAACAAGGGACCACTTGCTTCGGGAACAATCTCTTGGACAGGATTCTTTATCAAAACTTCCAAGCCGTAGTCCTCTTCTTATAGGTTCCACGTCTGGTCCCTGGGCTTCTTGCACCTTGGTCCCTGTCCTAGAGGATCGCGCGTTCTTCCCAGCTATGTCTCTTTCTTCTCTCGCCCTCTGCCATGTCCCCTACGGGCCAATGGCCAAGGCCTTAAGTGCCTTTGGCGCTACCTACAGAGTGCAATGGCAATGGCGTTCTCTGCAGCTGTGCCAAGCCCGGAGGCTGCGTGGGCATGTGCTGGGACCAGCGTGTGTGCTTCTCAGTTTCTGGAAGCAGATGATCAGGTCCCCGGAGGGTCTCGGGAAGCTGGCTCTCCCTCGGTGTGAGGTGAGCAAGGTGACCCTCTCCATGCCCTCTCCTTGAAATGGGGAATGGGACTCCCTCAGATGCAGCAGCCTTCTCCCAAGAAATCACTTTACAAATCCTCCCCTTCTTCCTGAGACCTCCCCAGTTTTGTAACTTTCGAATACCTTCCTTGCGGGGTTGTTATTTAACTGACTCTCGACCTCTGATATTTACCAATTGACCGTATATGACACAGCTTCCTATTTAACATTTTGTTGCACGTATGTGTTTGTTCTCAGTGAAATCCAATTATTACACTGTTACTTGCCCTTTTCATTTGTCGGTAGCATGTATCTTCCTACAGGTCCATAAATAGAGATCACATTCTATCTTTTGCGCCGATGTATGTGTAAAGGAATTGACGTAAATGGCAGGGCTGGGACTAAGGTGGGACAAACAAGGTGGCTGGTGGAGGGACTTGAGGAGGTGCTCACGGCAAGGTCATGCCTATCACACTTTTTGTCTTTCCTGCAGCCCTTTTATTTTTAGGAGGCAGGGTATTGTAAAGAGCACAGACTCTGGAAGCAGGCTGCCTAGGTTTGAATCCTGATGCTACCACTTGTTAGCGGTGTGAACTCTGGCAAATTTACTTTCTGGCAAATACTAACAGTATTTATCCCATTGTCATACACACACACACACACACACACACACACACACACACACCCCAATAGATATAAAATGTTTATATATTTAATTTATATATGTATATAAAATTTAGAGAGACTATATAGAGTATATATATACATATATGGGGGATGCCTGGGTGGCTCAATGGGTTGAAGCCTCTGCCTTCGGCTTAGGTCATGATCTCAGGGTCCTGGGATCGAGCCCCACATTGGGCTCTCTGCTCAGCGGGGAGCCTGCTTCCTCTTCTCTCTCTCTCTGCCTGCCTCTCAGGCTACTTGTGATCTCTCCCTCTCTGTGTCAAATAAATAAATAAAATCTAAATATATGGATGTTTGTACATATATTGAATATGTATGTATAGAGAGAATACATTTACACATGGGTGTCTATCTGTATCTATCCATGTCTGATACCTCAAAGACCTATATGAGCACTAGTTATTTTGATTATTATTGTTAAACATACTTTCTTAATCCTCCTCTGTTCTTCCCCCTTCAACAGCATGAAATCCACCCCCCCACCAACCCTCAAATGATAATTCACATTAACAACTTGAGAATGTTCTTTAAAAAAAAAAAAAACTCCATGCTCTGGGCACCTGGGTGGCTCGTTTAGTTGAGCACCCGACTCTTGATTTTGGCTCAGATCATGGTCTCAGGGTTGCGAGATGGAGCCCCTTTTTGGGTTCCGCACTCCAGGCTGAGTCTGCTGAAGGATTCTCTCTCTCTCCCTCTGCACCTACCCCTGCTTTCACTCTCTGTCTCACTCTCTAAATAAATAAATAAATAAAATCTTTAAACAAAAACACCTCCATGCTCCTTGACGCACCAATTTTGTCATATATTAAATTCTATTTGAAATGAAAATCTACCTCTGGACCATTTTTTCTGTCTAATAGATCTATTTGTTTATTCCCATGTTGATATAATATAATCATCATATATTGATTTGAGTACAGGAAATTTTAACTATGAGTAAATATTTAGAAAAACAAGTCTTCATGTTTTTCTTCCAAATTTCTCTTGGTTATTCTCAGCTAATCATTCTTCCAAGTGAACTTTAAGATAATTTTATCTGATTTCAGGGTGAAGAAAATTCTGTCAGCATTCTAATTGAAATTATATAATTATATAACAATGATACAGGAATTAATTTTTGTGATGTTATATCTTCCCATTCATAAAAAGCCATATCTGTTCCCTTATTTAGAACTCATTTTATATCTTTCAAATGCATTTTAAGGTTTTCTTTGTATAGATGCAACGCATTCACCATTATATTTATTTGTGTGACTTTTATACTATGTTTTTGTCACTATTATGAACAAAGTATTTTTTACTATTTATTTCTCTGTATGAAAAGCAGCATATTAATTTTTGTGTGTTTATCTTACATATAGCTACTTTGTTAAATTCCTTACCTAGATAAAAAAAAATTATGTCATCAGCAAGAGACAATTTTACTTTTCCTCACTTAATATGTATTCCAATTATTTCATTTTCTTGCCTGATTGCATTTGCTAAAACCTCCAAGGCACTCTTCAAGGAAAATGGCAGAGCCGTTATCCTTGTCTGGTTTCTGACAGTAATTGAAATGGTTTCGGAATTGCTATTTCGGATGATAGCAAATGAGACTATAAACAGCCTGTAACATATTTAAGTTGATTCTTTTTCTTATCTTGTTTAGAATTCTTTTGAAAAATGGTGGCTGAACTTTATTAACTTTATTAACCTTTTCAAAGCCTATTGATATGACCACATGGATTTTCTCTTTTAATCCGTCATTGCAATCAACTTCATGCATTCATTTCTTGATATTTGGACCACCCTCACATTTCTAGACTAAAACTTACTTAGTCATAGTGTATTTCCTTTGATATATTGCTGTATTTTTTTTTGCTAGTATTGTATCAAAATTTCTGTTTTTATATTCATAATGAGAGTGGGCTGTAGTTTTTCTTTCTGTACTCTATCAGATTTTTGTGTTAACGTATAAAATAAATTAGAAAACCTTTCAGCTTTTTCTATATATGGAATAATGTAACTATTACTGGAATTAATCTGTTTTTTTAAAGGTTGGATAGAACCCAACTCTAAAGCCATCTGTTTTCAGTATCTGTTTTAGTGATAAATCTTTATTCACCTTTCCTGTCTCTATTGTGGTGATTGTGTATGTAAATTTCCCATTTCATTTCAATTTTGTTATTATGCTTCATTGAAAATCAGCATTTTCCCTAGAGATTTCCTTCCTTCCTTCCTTCTTTCCTTCCCTCCTTCTTTTTCTTCCTAAATTAGATTCAAGAAAATTAGCTATTTATCAGTCTCTTCAAAGACCAGCTTTGGGAATTATTTATATTTTCAAGTTTTTGTTGTTGTTGTTTTCTATTTAATCCCTACTTTCTATTTTGGATTATTTTGCTGTATTTTTTTCCTCCTTTTTAGAGATAAATACAATCTCAGTTTTTAGATTTCTTTTTTCTTTTTTAGGTTTCTTTTTTTAAAGGCATTTACAGTCATAAAAAGTTTTTGCTATGCACAGAGATATTGACAGAAAGCGTACTCCTTTACATTGCTTTCTAGAACATTTATGTATTTTTTCTAACTTTATTGACTTGTGACTAGATAAAATGGCTTGTGAAAGTTCTACTTTTTCTTTGTAATTTAAGGCTTCTATTGTGGCCAAGTGAGAAAAGACACACCTTGGTATATCTTGTTTGTTTTTGCCTTTATATTTCCAAAATTGAGGTCTTTGCCTTGATTCTATCTTTATTTGGTCAGTGAATTTGCAGGTGGTTCTTGTTGGATGGAATATATATGGGTTTGCTCATTGGACTTGTACAGTGTGACAGCCCTGGGTCTGTGGGTGATATATACACCAATTTCTTGCAAATTCTAGAATATATTTCTTACACACTGACCAGAGAATAATAGCTGAGAAGAGGATTCTTGGACTGCAGGTTTTTTTCTTCATAGCCCTTAGGCGTTAAATTACCATAATCTACTCTCTAGACAAAGAAAGAAATCTGCTACCAGTCTGAAATTCTTTATAAATAACTTGTCTTTACTGTCTGGATTCTTCTAAGATTGCTTCTCTAGCCTCCAACTTATTTTGCTTCGGTTGTTCCTTTTCCAGACTCTCTCCATTACCCTAGAGTACATTTCAAGGTAGAAGGCCAAGATGAGAAAGATCCCTGAAGGGCTATCAGAGAGAGGCTTGGAAAGTCTTGCCTGGCTTAAGCAGCTGAAAGCTCTTTGCACTCCTGCTTGGCTAGATTGCTGTCTGAACTCTGGCCCTGCAGTTCATGAGAATGGGGTGTAGGATAGTATTTAGTAAACATTTGTTGACAGACTGACTCACTAGAAGCCTGTAGGATCTGCTGCAATCACCAACAAACACTACTTTGGTTTAACAAGTTCCAAATGTTACAATTTTCTCTGTTGGCTCGGAGGAACACTGCCAGTTCCTGACTTTAGGTAAATCAGGCCATGAGTTTAAGGAGATATGCTGAGGAAAGGTCTAAATATGAATTATTTTTCATAAACACTCATTTAGGAAAATGCACGAATCATAAATGTACAGCTCAGCAAATTTTCACAACGAGAACACACCCAACAAAACTACTGCTCACAACAAGAAATAGTGCATACTAATTCCCCATGTGATCCCACATTCTCTTGCTAGTCAGTGTTCCCTCCTTTCTTTCCAGAAGTAATTACTATCCCTTCCTTTCACACAATAGTTCTGCCTGGGTTTCGAGCTACATATAGAAGAAATGGTTTTGTATGTAATCTTTCGCGTCTAGCTCTTTTTGCTCAACCTTGTGCTGGAGACATTCCTCTATGCTGTTGCTTGTAGTTGGAGATTGCTCGTTCTCATTGCTGAATATATGACCATTGACTCATCCACTCTGCTCCTCACAGACACTGGGTTATCTCCAGTTTCTGCTATTACGAATAATACTGCTATGGATACTCTAAGAAAATTTTCTCACTTTGTCTTTCTACCTGAGATCCAATTATAGAAACGGAAAGGAATGCATCACACTCATTTCTCACTCACACACTTTCAATTCCACAGATCTTAATTATGGATTGAATGTTTCTGTCACCCCAAATCACATGTTGAAACCCTAGCCCCCAATGTGATGTTGTCTGGAGGTGAGGCAGTTGAGAGGTGATGAGGTTCAGATGTGGCCATGGGAGTGGTGTCCTCATGTTGGGCACAGGCAGGACCTGGGTTACAAGATGGGAAAGAGTCAAAGATCAACCATCAGGTCAGCGCCTAGGGGAGTCATAACATCATTGTCGGAAATACAGATGTCAGGAAATGGGGAGTTTGGGGAGCGAGGGTGACCAAGAGTTGGGTTTTAACGTCCTTCAGAAGAAAGAAGGCTGGGAACTATATTATTTTATGTACTTTATAAGTGGGAAAATTGAGTCAAAGGAAGATGAGTCAACCTGTCCAAAATAAAAACACTCATTCCTAACAGAGCAGATGTGAGAATTAAGGACTCCTGACTCCCCATCATGACCTGAAAGGAACTGCCACGTTAAAGGACTTCCATTTCTACTCTTTCAAAGGATGACGACACTGAAAATGCATTTCACTGTCCCCTCCTTTCAACAGTGCCTCAGTTACAGCATAGCCTTGCCCATGGGGAAGGGAAGACGGTCTTTCAGGAAAGCAATAAACACACGAGTTATGGTGGCATTTGGAAATCATTTACCAATTGGAGGAGGAGCAGCTTCAGGGAGCCGACATGGAGCACATGAAGGAGGAACAGGCCCAGCAGAAGGTGTGCGGTATGGGCCCTTGAGTTGGTGACTTGGTCAGAGCTGGGTCAGCAGCCCTAAAGTGGGGACCCTCCGGGACGCCCTCTGGGAAGCCGCTGGAAGGCAGGGAGAGGAAAGGGAGGGGACCAGCAAACCGCAGCTGGGAGAGGCTCAGGCACTGTGGAGGGGCTGACTGCGTGGCCAGCACTTGGGGAAGCAGCCTAGGGACTGTGGGCAGCCACAGGTCATCAGAGTCAGAGCACGGTTGGCCACACGGACCTGGCATGGATCGAGAAACAGCGGGCGCACTGAGAGCTTTGCCCCTTCACCGTTCAGCTTCTCACCAGAGCTGCACCTTTGTCACTCATTGGAGGCATTCAAGCTTTGTTTCCTGGGCCCGTCCTCTAGGGAAGTTATCACTGGAAGCCATGGAGTCAGGGATAGAAGGAGAAGGCTGAGCACAGAAACTGGGAAATAAAAAAACTGTCAAGTTGACCCTTACATGCTGACCTTCCCCCTCTCTCCTTCTTCTGCCTTTGCTCCTCACGCTGTCACCTCAGCCGCCCCCATCGGGACATGCATATGACTGGCCATGACCCTGCCTCTTCCAGGAAGCCCTCTCCAAGCACCACGTCCTCCTTGCTTCACATGGCTCAGCATCTCCTAACATGTTGTACTCTGCTGATCTGTCTGCAGATCTGTCCCTCTCTACCTGGATTCTAATCTCCTGAGGGCACGGGCTCCACCGTATTCATTTCTGTTTAGTCCACACATCCCAAGTTCCCCATGCTCCCAGTTCAAATGACTGTAACCCAAGCCCCCACTGTGTGTGCCTGGAAGAAGCCTTGGACCCCCAAATGCTCTGCGCCTCCCCCAACATCCCTTTGCTTCTTGCTCCCGCTGCTGCTCTGCGTGAGTCTGGGCTAGTGGGCATCCTGTCCTGTCACTGGTCCCCCACGCCCTCTACCTCCCCGCCAAGCCTTCGATTCTACACAGCCATTGAACACTGAGGGTGACATTGGGTTAACACCAACCTGGGGACAGAAAGCTTCAGAAAACCAGTCTCTCAAGATCAAATATGGCTGTTCCTAAATCCTCCCACTTTGCTTTGTCTCCGAGTCTCTTCCTCCAGCCATCAGTCTTCTTGATTCTGGCTGGCAGCCAGGCTTCCTGGGATCTGCTCCAGCCCAAACAAGAATCTCCCATTTAAACCACCCCTCCCCGATGCTCCAGACAATGGAATATCTTCGCATTACTGTGTTACCCTCCCACAGGGATGATGGTCTCTTTGTAGAAATGGGATTGCCTACACCCCCTGCCATACTTTTGCAGAAGCAACAAGTCCATTGAAGGGATACAGTCGTCCCCCGTGCCCCTTCTCCGTGGAGGATACATTCCAAGACGCCTGAAACTGTGCATAGTATCAAACCCTATAGATACTATGTTTTTTCCTATGCATACATACTTATGGTAAGATTAATCTATCAGTTAGGCACAGCAAGAGATTAGCAACAATAACAAAATAGAACAATTATAAAAATATACCATAATAAAAGTTGCATGAATGTGATCTGTCACTCACTCTCTTAAAATATCTCATCACCCTTCTTGTGATGATGAGATGAAAGGAGGTATATGACGTAGGCACATGACAGAGTGTTAGGCTACTATTGACCATCTGATGATACATCCAGAGGAGGATCAACAGTAGACAATGGGTAACTGAATCTCCGGAAGGCAAAACCTTGGGTAAGGGAGGGATGCTTTATTCCAAAGATGCGCCATCTTTACAGTAGAGGGGCTGGCTGCTCTTTATAAACTACACTTCCCCATCTTGTATCTTCTCTCCATCATATTATTAAATTCAGAGCACTTAACAAGGTTGTCTGGGACATACTAAGTACACAATGATGTTGGTTAATTGAATTGATGAGCCTAATTTCCCTCATTATTCAATTTTGGTGGAAGATAAAACAGTATTTGTAATTTGTTTAATGAAATAATTAAGAGATCGTGGCTGCAGAAAATAGTGGGAAGGTTTTACGTTTATATCTTCTGCCTTTGGCATTTATTGAAGCTGGCCAATCGATCATTTTCCAGTTGGCTATAAAAATGCAGTTTATGTCCTCAAAACCAATAAACTTGTTGGATCCAATTCAAAGAGCCCAGGCACAGAGTGGGGGTCAGGAAAAGGACCGTGACAGACATGGGGATAGAATTCCCTATCTAAATTATGGGAAGCTAGGGCTGGCCACAGTTGGGGGGTTGGGGGGGGGACTGGATGGCATTAGCCCATGAACCGGAAAACAGAGCAGAGGTGAAATTGAGAAACAGGAAAATAGAGTAAAACTTTAGACAGAGCTAATGGAGTGTCTGAGCCAGTGAGACAGCTCTAGATAGGTCATGGGGCAGGCCCTGGTACCCAGAGCCCAAAGATGGAGGGCAGGGGCTGGGAGTCAGAACCCCAGGCTGCTGCGCTGAAACTGAGGGTCTCTACCAAGGAGCAACAGTGACCTGGAGGCCAAGAGAGCTGGAGCAAGTATCAACCAGAAATGAATGCTCAGAACTGGCTTGAAAACCCTGGCAGGCTGCCAAAGACTGGAATAAAACAGAAGTGTCCATGGACAGGAGGATGTACGCAGACAGTGTGCTTCACACGATGCAGCAATGGAATGACCAAGTACAGCTGTGAAAACTTGGCCATTCTTCCCCAGCTGGATCCTGAGCAAAAGAACAAGGACACAAAGGAATACGCCGATGGAATTCCATTTATTCAAAAACAGGCGAACAGAACCATACTTTCTAGATTTTAAACACGTAGGTGGTAAAACCATAAAGGAAAAGGAGGACCTTATTAGATGAAAGAAGATAATGAAGGCGGTGGAGAATATCCTATTTCTTCACCTGGCCGGTGGTTACAAGAGGGTTTGCTTTGTATTTACTAATTAAGTTGTCCACATATGTTTTGTGCGCTTTTCTTTTTCAATGGTCTATTTCATAGCTTTTAAGAAAGTGAGTCAAAGAAAGCAAACAATTTAAAATTCTGCAACCAGTCCTTTTAAGGGAGGATTCCAGTCATTGCTTTGCTCACCAGCCATACATGACAATTTTGGAGGCTCCCATAGGCAACACCTGCAGGCTTCTTGGTTCATTTATTCAATCGACAAACACATACCAGGAGCTTGCTCTGTGCTCGGTACTGTGCTAGCCCCTGGGGGTTCAGGTCTGTCCTTGCTCCTGTGGCATCCGAGTGAACAGAGAAGATTATGTGAGACATAATGCTTCCTTTTCCCCCTAGAATTTCTGGAAGCCCAGAGCTGAAGTTTGGTCCTATTTTTGATAGCAGTCCCTATCAGATTTTTGGGTATAATTATCTCCCCACTCCCTCCCGTCTGCACCCCTGTCTGCACCCCTTGCTTCATCATACAAGCTAAGTTTTTACTCATTAGTTTTGCAGGATTTGCCACATTTTGCTGGAAGCCACTTCAAATCCTTTCCGGTGATAGTCAGAGAAAATCGGGGAATAGCTGGAAACCCCTTGCTCTCCTTTTGGCCAGCTCCCTCTTAGCTCACACCGGGCTCCTTCCTGGAGCCTCGGCTTGCCCTTTCTGCCCCTCTCCATAAACCTCCCCCAGGAGGCAGTGCCCCATACCTGAGACATTTGGAGGGGACACTCTTACTTTTCATACCTGTCACACTTTCCAGTCCCTTAGCTTCAGGAGCTGACACGTGAGCAGGCCTTGTTTCTCTTATCGGTCCCCGCCCAGCAGAGTAAAGACTTTGTAAAGGTGAGCGGTGAGCTAGACTAGGAGCAGAGTTAATCCTGGATTTGGAGGCTGAATGCTTCCATTACCCCAGCAATAACAGGCTGCAGAGGGCCCTTCAAACAGAAATTCACTTTAATTTACCATTTTGAAACACCCTTAATCAGCTCTCAGAACACACTTCACTTTGCTAAAAGATATGCTGGCAGGAAGCGGATTTCAACGGACCAGGAAAGCCAGCTGACTTTTGCTGTCTGGGGAGTGGGGGGCAGGGGGTGTTGTTTAAAATGCCGGCCCCCAGATGAATGTGCTGACTGGACCCCAGGCTTGCCTGGGGAGAGGGCACTCGTGCCGCTGTGGTTAGTCCAGGGTTCCTTCCAGCTTTTCTGGCACCTTCCCCGAAGGGCTTGTGAGGGAGGGGGCTGCAGACACCAGGCTTCTCTTTATTCCCGTGATGTGATAAACCTATGCAGGCATCTTTGGAATGTGACCATGCCAAGGATCCTGGTCCCTTTATGGACTCCACCAGGCTTCTGGGCCATTTCCAAGACATTATCTGCAGAGAGAAAAATGTTCAGGGAGCTGGACAAAAAAAAAAAAAGTGACTTAATTATGTTTCGAGCCATTTTCAGCATGACTGAAATAAGTTTGGGCTGTTCTGGGGAGATGGGCTGAGAGCTCTGGGCCGTATGGAGTTGGAAGAAAATGCATTCAGAACGACAGTGTGAAGTCCTGAAAATGCATGCAACTTCCCCCAAACCACACACCCTCTAGTGTTCCGGCACACGCACACACAAATACACACACATACACACGCATATGCAAATGCCCACACTCAGGCTCATGTGTGAACACAAGGGTCAGGAAGGGAAAGAGAAAGGAGGGAAAGGTATAATAGGAAAGACACTTTTAAGAAAACAATGCCTTTAGTATGAATATCCAGCAAAGAGTAGATCCAGAATTTATGGGCTCTCTATAAGAAAAAGCATGCACTTATAGAGGATGATTAAATCACATCAGGGTTTGCTTGGAAGAGGTTGGGGCAAGTGCGGGCTGTGAAGCTTTAGTGTCACTAGGTTAACGGTAAATGCACATCTAACCAGAATTTGCCTTCTGCCCCATCACAAGTTAAGTGCCTATGCCAAATTGATTTTCATACACACACATATTTCCCACATATGTGGGTGGGATGAGAGACACCTTGGGACCACAGTGGCTAGAAAGGCCCCTTGCTCCAGTAAGGACAATGGTGAATATAATAATACACCCCTTACTATTCTTTTAATAGCCATAGAATCGGTCACCTTTCTCATCCTTGATATTGGTAATTTCTGTTGAGATGTATCCATTTTATTGATCTAGAAGAACCAGCTTTGGGTTTCATCGATGTTTCTCTATGTTTGTCTGTTTTCTATTTCATGGAGTTCTGCTCTAATGTGTATTATTTCTTCTGTTCTACTACTGTGGGATTAACTGACTTCTTTTTGCTGCTGTCTTAATGTATAATCAGAGTTCACTGATTTGAGACCATTCTTCTCTTCTAATGTTTCAGATTAGTGCAATAAAATTCCTTCTCAGCACCATTTAGCAACATCCCACACATTTTGATATGCTACGTTTTCAATTTTATTCAGTTCAAATGCTTTCTAATTTCCCTTATGATTTCTTCTTTGACCCCCCAAGTTATTTAGAAGTATGTTATTTCATTTCCAGGTATCTGGAGATTTGCTAGTGATCTTTCAGGAATTGATTTATGTTTTAATTCCACTGTGGTCAGAGAACACACTCCGTCTGAACACACTTTTACAGTTATTGAGAATTGTTTTACAGCCCAAAATATGACCAATCTTGGTAAATGTTCTGTGTCCATTTGAAAAGAATGTGTATTCTTCTCTGCTTGGCTGCAGTGTTATATAAATGTCAATTAGGTCAAGTTGGTTGATAGTATTGTTTAAATCATCTATATCCATACTAATTTTCTCTAGACTTGTTCTACCAATTATCAAGAATGGGATACTGAAATCCTTATTGTGGACTTCTCTATTTCTCCCTGTACTTTTTAAATAAAGATTTTATTTATTTATTTTGAGAGCAAGAAAAAGCATGAGCAGGGAGAAGGGCAGAGAGAGAAAGAGGGAGAGAGAGAGAATCTTGAGCAGACTTTACATGCAGCCTGGAGCTCCATATGGGGCTCGATCTCCTAACCTTGAGACCATGACCTGAGCTGAAATCAAGAGTCGGACACTTAATAACTGAGGGCCCAAGGTGCTCCTTCCTTGTACTCCTTTTATTCATATATCTTAAATCTCTTTTATTAGATGCATGCGTATTTAGTATTGTCATGTCCTCTTGAGGAATTGATTCCTTTATCATTATGAAGTAATCTTTTTATTCATGATAATATTATTTCCTATGAAATCTATGTTTAATATAGGGAATCTAGCTTTCTTTTGATCAGTGTTGGCACCATTTATCTTTTTCCATCTTTTTAACCTAATTGTGTATCAATATTTGAAGTGAATTTCTCATAGGCAGCCTATACTTGGGTCAATCTGACAACCTCTACCTTTTAATTGGGATGTTTAGAACACTTACATGACATTTAATTATTTATATGGTTAGCTTTAAATTTATGATATTGCTGTTTGTTTTCTATTTGACCCATATGTTCTGTGTTCCTCCTTTTCTCTTTTCCTTCTTTCTTTTTAATTAATTGAATAATTTTATTATCCCATTTTGACTCCTTTTGGCTTATTAACCATTATTTTTTGTTTTATTTTAGTGGTGAATTTAGAGCTCAAAGTGTATGTCTAACTTACTACAATTTAACTCCAGTTACTATTAGTCACTTTACCCATATGTATCCTACCACAGCATGCTTCCATTTGTCAGCTCTCCACCTTTGTGCTATTGTTGCCACACAATTTACTGTTTTAAACCCCATGCTGTGTTGTCATATTGTTTCTAAACAATCAATTCTTTTTTAAGGATATTTCAGTAGTTTTTAAGTCCTTCTATGATTACCCATATATGTACCATTTCCACTGTTCTTCACACCTTTGTGCCAAGTCCACATTTCCATCTGGTGTTATTTCTTTCGGCCTGAATGACTCCTTTAATATTTTTTACAGTACAGGTCTTCTTGATAAATTCCTTCAGCTTTTGTGTTTCTGAAAGTCTTTATTTTGCTTTCATTTTTTTGAGAGATACTTTTGCTGGGTATAGAATTCTAGTTTAATGATTTTTTTCTTTCAGCACTTTAAAGATGTTGTTCTATTGTCTTCTTGCTTACATTTTTCTCATGAGAAAACTGCTAGCATCCTTATCTTGTTTCTCTGTACATTTTTTTTCTCTGATTGCTTGTAAGATTTTCTCTTTCTTGGTGTTTTTGGTAATTGATTACAATATGCCTTGGTGTCATTTTCCTTATTTTTCTTGTGCTTGGGATTTGCTTGTTGAAAAATACAATAAAATTTGATTTGATTTCTAAAATATCTTTCATGTCTCTACTTAACTCTTTGAACATATGAAATAAAATTATAGTAAATATTTTCATGTCCTTGTCTGTTTTTCTAATATCTGTGTCAGTTCTAGATCAGTTTTGATTGATTTTTCTCTTCATTATATTTTCCTGCTTATTTGTATATTTATAATCTTTTACTGGATGCTATATATTGTGAATTTTACTTTATTAGTTGTTGATTAATTTTGTATTTTTAGAAATTTTTTTGAGCTGTGTTCTGGGATGCAGATAAGTTATTTGGAAATAATTTGATCCTTTCAAGTCTTTCAATATTTGTTAGGTTAAATTGGAGTAGTACTCAATCTGGGCTGAATTTCCCCCACTTTTAGGGAAAGACTGTGCATTCTGTCTGGTACCCTATGAATCAGGGGTTTTCCAGTTTGGTAGGAGCAGGCACTATTCCTAGCCCCTTGTGGAGCATGTGCATTCTTACCTGCATCAGTGAGCTTCCTCACATCATCAGTACTCCTTTGAATACTCAGAGAGACCCCCACTGTGGGATTCCAGAGTCCCCCCTCTATGCAGCTCTCTCTACTCTCTGGTACTCTGTCTTGTGACTCTGGCCACCCTGCTTCCCTACTCTCAACTCCATCTCCTCAGTTCAGAAGGTTCTCCTGGGCTCTGTTTGGGTTCCATCTCCATGTGCCACAGCCTGGAAACTTTCACAGCTATACGGTGGAACAACTGCTCTCCCCTCCTTTGTCTTCTATCTCCAGGGACCACGGGCCTTTATTGCCTGACACCCAGTATCTTAAATACCATTGTTTCCTATATTTTGTCCTCTTTGGGGATAGTAAGTCTCACTTCTGTTATCTACCCTAGCTAGAAACAGAAGTCCTTCTTTGACTTTTTAATCTCATTTTATAGATGAGGAATCTGAGACTTCAAAGGATTAAGGAATTTGCTCAGGGTGATTCAGCTTGTAGCTGGGAAGTTCATGTTCACATCTGGACAGTCCAGTGCCAGAGCCATGCTTTTAAGAGTTACTACTCTCTACTGCTTCTATAGTCCACACAGTCTATGTAGATGACTTTATTGCGTATTTGCAATAACATTCTAAGGTAAGCATTGTTATTCATTTGTTTGCTTAAAGAATAGTTGTTGCAGGTTTTCTACGTGCCAGACTAATTCTAGGTGCTTGGAATGCAGCTGTGAGCAAAGTTTACTCAAATCCTCTGACCTGTTAGAGCTAACATTCTAGCAGAAGGAAGAGACAGCATACAAGGCAAAAAAGTAAATAATAGATCACATGAGGTGGCAATATTCTAAGAACCATGTCAAACAGGGAACAGGTGTAGAGTGTGTGTGTGTGTAGTGAAAGGCGATGGCAAGAGAGGGAGTTCAGGGAAAGTTTTGCCAGGAAAGGAACATTTCCATAAAGTTAGGAAGATGTTTATGGAGAAAACCATGAAGGAAGGAGTCATTGGTATTTTCTAGTGATAACAGTTAATAGGTATAATTAATGAAATACCTGTGATAAGACCTTTACGTGTACTATCTTCACACACAAAATGAAAAAGTTATTTTATTTCTAAACTGTAAATATATTTATTGGGTTTCTTAAGTTATGGAAAGTAGATGCTGGTCATAAAACAAAAATAAGGCAATATAGAAGCACATGTAAATAAAAGACAAAGATCTCCTTGTAATTAATCTCTTCTTATTCTCTCCCCCACATTCTCCCTGAGATAACCCTTATTAACTGTTGGATGAATCTTTCTAAGCATTTGTAAACAAACATGTATAAAGATCCACATAAAATGGGTTTGTGGTGCACGTGCTTTCATAGAACTTAGAATTCAGTCTTATTCTCATTTCCTAACTATGTCATGGATACTCTTCCATGCTGATATACAGACTAACTTTTTCCACGTTGCATCTGAGTGTACTATACTTTATTTAATTCTTTTGGTTCAACTTTAGATTATGAACAATGTTTTGCTATTATACGAAATGCTACAAGAGACATCTCACCCACTTTTCTGATTGTACCTGATACTTTCCATTTGCTTCTCCAGATTTAGGGGGGAAAATGGAGGTGAGAAAAGTTAAGTAACTTATTTGAAATTCTACCTACCACAGACAATAGAGTTCATTATAGGCTGTGTTAATATATATCATTGGATTGTCTGTAACAATACTTAACTTTGTCATATAACCAAAAGGTCAATTCAATTAAACCACCAGTGAGTCTTTTGGACTGAACTGTCAGACATGGCTCCATGTATACACACCAGCCCTAGTCAGGTTTTTCAATAATGTCACCAGAATTGGGAGCGTGAGTCATAGTTTACATCTGAATTTATGGAAAATCAAAAGCATTCTGAAATAAAGCATGGGGAGGAAATCCTCAGAGTGGGGGAGGGCATTAAGGCACTGACACCTCAGGGTAGGAATTGGGGGATCTTGGCATAAGATACCAAAGCATCAGAGTCAGCATTTGTTCCTGGTTCTGGTTTTTCATTTTTAAATTTATGGCTCTTCAATTTCCACTTGCCTTTGCTTTTCCCTGAAGATGAGACCTCTGTGCAGACCTTTGCTTTTCTGGAAAGTTCAGGGAAATTTCTCATGAGTACCACTTACCTAGAACTCCAGAGTTCATGATTGTCTCCTCTGTGTCTCAAGCCTCAGTAACGATAAGAGTCAGGACTCAGCCGAGGACACATTCAGAAACTCCACCCAAAGCAGCTCAAGTAACTGACAAATCCAGAAGGTGTCTGGCTTGGAAGAGTGTAATCCAGAGGTGAATGGTAGCTCTCTCTTTCTCTCCCTCTGACTTTCTCTCTCAACCTCTCACTCTTTCTCTCCCTCCCTCTGATCACCCTCTCAGCTTTCCATCACAAGTAAGCTCTCTTCAGGTGGTGGGAATGCTGTATCCTGAGAGCTCTATATTCATTCTTACTGTTTATGACTTAGAAGGGAGTGAATCTCAGGGACTCTGGTCAACATGGCCTCAACCCCATGGCCTCCTCAGTGGGGAAGGGAGAGGCAGACAAGCAGGATACCAGTAATAACTCCTGTGGTGACTGTGGTTTTTCTGAGGGCCAACTCCTGTATTGTTTACCCAGGACCCTGGACCTCTCACAGCACACAGCACAGAGTAGGGACCCAGAACAAGCTTTCTTATGTTTTTATTGAAAATGGAAGTATGAATCACATCCAACTACCCTGGCTTTCTTGATACTTCTGCATAACCCCCTCCTTTAGCTTAAGCATGTTCTGTGGAGAAGCCAGTGACTGTCTTGTTGTGCGTTCTTTACTGGGAGGGGGTTCTAGGTTTGCGGGGGTGAGGGGTTTGGGGATGGTGGTGGCAGTCACAGCAGTTCTATGACAATAAAGGTATCTGGTGATGACCTACATTCTGCCTGTTGGGGCCTGTTGGCTTCCCTGCTTTCTAACACAGCAAAGGCTTTGGGATCTTCCCCACAGCACTCTTTAGTGCTGAGCTAACCCAGAGAGCCACAGAGCATTTAATAAAAGCTCTGATGGTGTCATCTCTGTTTCTCTCTCTCTCTCTCTCTCTCTCTTTTTTTTTTTTTTTTTTTTTTTTTGACCTCATCTCCTGGGAATTTGGCATGCGAGCAGTGGTGACCTTGTAACCTAACCTGCCAATAGAATCGTGCAGATAGAATTCCCTGGCAATCTGAGATGCTGACCGTCATAATCCAGCCTAGTTTCTGTCACCCGTAGAGGCTCTCAGGATTCAGAAATTCAGGAGCATTGCCTGCTCCAAGAGTTGGCTTTGTCTTTCCAAGAAATGAAAAGGAAATTTATAAGAACTACAAAGGATACCGGAGGTACTTGGATACACCTGCTTTTCTGAGAGCTCAGGATGGTAACTTATTTAATCTGTCAAACAAGATCATTAATTTATCAAATGCCATGAATTCCACTCTAGACAAGTTATTAGGGAAGAACCCCGTGGATGTTATCCTTTATGGTTGAATATATGTAGCTTATCAAGCTCCAGTAATAAATCACATTTTTCTCTCTTGCCCAAAGAAAAATCTATTTTTTGAAATTGTTTAGAGGAGAAAAACCACATATTGATTTAAAAATATATGTGAATAACCTAAGTCCCCAAACTCAGCTATAATATGACAAAGAATAATAAGGAATTAATGGAAGTTGGCAGGAACAAAGGAGGAAAAACTCCAGGAGAAAACTGCTACCTGCTTATAACAAAAAAGTGAACCTGAGTTGAAGGGATTACAAAACACTGCAGATGCCCTCATTCGACCCTTCTAGAATAACGCAGCACTTCCTCCCGTGAGTGGAAATGAAGAAATGCTCATTACTGTAATTTCCTTCTGGCAAACAATTAGTGGCTCCTGGACTCTAGTGGCCAGAGCCCAGGGAGGAAAGATGATCGCTGGAGACAACAGGGAAAGAAATGTGTTCTCCTGAATGATCCTGGCACCCCATTCATCTCCCAGAAGGGCCCCCGTGACTCTACCTGCACCTGGATACCGGTCTCCCTGGGGGAGCTCATGCAGGGCACGGCCTCCTGCCTCATCGCTCCGTGCCGGGGACTGACAGAGACACAAGCATTTTCTGGATCGCTACAAGGGCTTCACAGCTGTGAACGCCAGGATTCTTCCAGAGTCTAATCATAACAGTGCTCAGAAGCTGTGTGTGATTATAAACCACTCCCAGATAAAAGAAAATATTTTTAGAGAGGTTGCATCTATTTTTCATGCATATTGATGCTGAATTATTCTTTTCCCTTTATTTCCTATCCCTTCTCCAGCTTATGCTTTCTCCCCTCCCCCCTCCTCCACCCCAGGTCTTTACCAAGCCCATGCACACCTGTTTCCAAGCCCACGTCTGATGGGATCCATCTATCCTTGTCCTTTTCTTTGGTAACAGCAGTTCGATTTGCTTTTTCTCTTCCCTTTTCCACCGTTTTTGCCAGCTGGCTCTGTGTTCTGTGTTGGCCCCCAAGAGCCTGTGCATCTGGGGTCTTCTCTGACCATGGCAGCTGGAGGGTGATGCCCTAGAGCATCCTGTAGTCCTCTTCACCAGCACCTTGTGATGGAAAATGTGTCACGTGCTGGTTCTACTTTGGCTTTAATTTGCTCATTTATTATGATCTCTTGAAAGTCTTTCTAACCCATTTACTTTTATCCAGTGATAACAATCTTTTCATCTATAAGGCAGTGTGGTTTAGGGTTTAGAAGCAAGGACTCTGCAACCAGACCACCTCATTCATATTCTGGCTCTGCCACTGACTAGCTGTGTGACTTTGGGCAAATCACTTAACCTCTCTGTGTCTTATTGTCCTCAACCGGAAAATGGGGGTAATAATCATTATAGCTTCTTAATAGTGCTGTGCTGAAGACTGGTTGTGAAACCCTCTGGGAACAGGACTGAGAATATAGTTACTAATATTTAAGTGTATGATACATAAAATTTTTTAAAAGTTCACCTTCAAAAATAACTTCAAAATTTTTCAGCTATGATATGTACACAGTACAGAAATCAGAAAAGATGTATGAGCAAGAAAGGAATTAAAACAAGACACATTTGCTGAGGCTCCGAGGACCCTTGGGGCCAACCCGGGGTTGATGCTGGGATTGCGCTGAGTTAGTGTGTTTGGCAGAACTTCTTGTGAACTGCATGGTGAGAGAATTAATAGATGAGAATGAGGGTTCCTGCCCTGGGGTCAAGGTTACTTGGGTGCCCAGAGAGTTACATCAAGGAAGCTGCAGGCCTGTGCGCACCCGCCTTACTGAAGAATGGACAAACATAGGTCCCAAATGTGTTTCCAAGCACCACTTCTACTCTTAGAGGCTGAGATCATCACAGGTGCCGTGGACCCCATCTCCCCAAGCTGGGAACAGAGCGGTGAGCTCTCCGCCTCTGCAGAGTCGCGCCCCTACCTGTCCATCGCACAGCTTTGTGCAGGACTTCCCTGACTCCTGGTGTTAGGTCTGTTTGGTCTGTGCTCTCTACTCTACCATTGCTTTTTTTCCCCTTTCTTTTCAAATTCTTAACACAGACTTTTATGCATTTAATCCACTTTTTTTTTTTTTAGTGGTTAGTGTTGTGGATTTTTGGTTTTGGTTTACATGGTTTTCCCATTATGATATTGACTAGCATCCGTATTAAACAAAGCAGAACACCAGCTTTAAAAAACAAAAACAAAAAACAAAAAAACAGGAGGCGTAGGAACCAAAGAGGGCTTGCGAACCAGCAACCCAGACTGTTGGTGAGTTGAAAAAAGGGACCTCCATTTTGGGGTCCCGGGCAGGAGTCCAGTCCAGCCACGGAGCAAGATGAGTAGCAGCCTGATGGGGCATCTGGTTAAGGCAGAGAAGGGTGAGGACGGGTATTGTCTGGGGCATGGTTAAGGCAGAGCATTCATGCACCTTGGATGGAAGGAAGGTGTGTATTCTCGTGTCTGCCACACCACCCTGGGGTTCTGAGAGTTCTAACCTCAGGTTTGCAAGAGAAAGTCCCAGCCCAGGGCAGAGGTGGGCAGAGTGACCTAATGGCTGAGACTTTGGCTTCTCAGCATCCAGAGATGACAGTGTGCTGCTCCCTGAGAGAGTTTAGGCAGCGAGGGGCAAAGGACCTTGCTGGCTGCCACACCTGGGGACAGGTAGGGAGACTGACGGAGGAGGAAGTGCCCACTGTGGGACAACAAGCCCAGCCCTGTGGGGACCGGGCCAGCAAGATTCTGCAACTCCCCCACTTCAGTAACCTAAGGGGACTCAAAGTGTGGGTGAGGGTCTATCTGTTACTTATTTTTTCTTTTTTTCTCTGTGGGTAAGGGATCCGGGGAATGCAGGCAACACTCCAGCTTCACTTGTCCTACCCTCTGCTGGACCAGCTTACCTGTAGGGAGAGGGCTGTATGTTTCAGGACAATGGGAAAATCCCCATATTTCCCCACGAACATGCGCAGAGGGAGTTTCTCAAGGGTGGGGACCATGTTTCATTTTTCTAAGTGTGTTCGGCACCCAGGACATGGGAAAGTGATTTGTTGAAGGAAAGACAGAGAGGACGGAAGTAAAGAAGGAAGGAAGGGAGGGAGGGAGGGAGGAAGGAAGGAAGGAAGGAAGGAAGGAAGGAAGGAAGGGAAAGAAGGAAGGAGAGGAATGGAAGGAAGGAAGAATGCTGAATCCATCAACGTTCTGCACCTCAGAGTAAAGGGGGAAAAAGGCATAAAGCTGTATATTCTCTTTTTTTTCTCAGTGATCCAAGATTAATTCTTTATGCACTACACCCAGTGCTCCATCAAAAAATAAAGCTGTATATTCTGAGACAAGCATGTGTGAATGAACTTCACCCTGAAACATGCGTAAAGCAGGTTGTTAGCATGCAGATGAGTATGAGGGGAGGGGAGCTCAGAAGAACAGAGCCTGAGGATAGAAAATGCAAAAGGAGCCTCAGAATGATCCCAGGGTCCTGGGATCTAGCCCCACATCAGCAGCGGGGCTCTTTGCCCAGCCGGGGAGCCTGCTTCCTTCTCTCTCTGCCTGCCATTCCCCTGCTTGTGCTCTCTCTATCAAATAAATAAATAAAAACCTTAAAAAAAAAAAAAGGAGGAGGAGCACCAGAAACAGGTAGATATGTGATTGCATAATTTACCTGCCCACTCAATACAATTTTGAGAGTAAGTTATAACGATAGAAATTATTGACTGAAAGCTGGTTTTTTATATTGATGGATCTATAATATAGTTCTATTTTTAAAACCCTTTGACAAGAAAATTCTTCTTAAAAAGTAAAAATAGCACATATCCATGTACCTTGAAGCAAAATTTATGAAGAACTTTATATCGATTATATATACATTAAAAATAGTTTTGGTTCTTGGCATACGTAGTCACATACTTTAATCAGTTTCTTGACGATATGTATCTCTAATTCTGTGTCTTTTCTGAAGAATGGGGTTTCTTGCTTTTGTTTTTGTTTTCCTTTTAGTGTGGTCTTATTTCAATTTTTTTCATAGAATTGTTTATAATCTTCAAACTGGCATTTGAAGGTAAGTTAATTTGAAATTATTGGCATTTTGGATACTTTTCTGTAGACTGTAACATTTTTATTTAAGAAAATATGCTCTCTACAGGTCCCGAGGTACATAGGAAGCTCAGATCACATTCTGCTAAATGAAGGATATTCCACTTCCAATCACTTATGCCTTGACTACGTAAATGTGTCACCCAAATATTCACATAGGTGTTTTTCTGCCATTTGTCAGAGTACTTTTCTTTGAAAACATTTTTATACAACCAAATTTGTCCATTTCTTTTATGTTTTGCCAAATTCAGATGCTCCAAAAATCACAGCCTTTTTCAATCTCATTCCATTCCAGTAAAATAAAATTTATCTAGTTAAAAATAAGAGTTCTGTCAAAGACTCCAAGTATTCCACAGCTCAAATATGCAATTTCAAAACTAAATCTTGTACACTGAGCTCTTATCTTTTAATTTATTTAGGTCCTCTTTTCTGGAAAGATAAATTTGTCTTCCTATTTGCAAGTCTTGTTTTGAAAAAGTGCAATTCTCTGAAAGTATCAAAAGCTTTAAAAGAATCTTCTGGTGCTCCGCGCATTGATTTCTGGGAATAATGATTTCCGAAAGATTTTGAAAAAGAAAATGTACCTCAAATTTAGAAGACTCACAAAAGACTTAAATATCAGCACTGAACACTTAGATTGATTTACGAGTGAATTCTTCAAAGGTGCTAGTATTTCTAATATGATTAGTTACAGCCAGTAAAGAAAGTTTGTACTGTACCACAGAGGAATTTTTTATCCACGTCAGCTTTGTACAGTTAGATTTTATGGTTTCATTACTGTATATAATATTATTTTCAAGTTTTGATGACTGTCATTTCTATTTGATTGGTAGAACATCACAGCCTTTACAAGTGTAATTATAAAATATGTGTGAATCACGATGAAGGCCAAATATGGTTTCTTTGGTTTTCCTAATTAGTAAAATGATACTTTCTAAGCAAATACTATGCTTCATCAAAATTTGTATCAGTGTATCACCTCAAAAATAAATGATTTTCATTAATGTTGAACTTTTCCACTGAATTTACAGAGGCATTTATGATAATGTCAACTGTTCTGTCACTGACAGAGGGAACTTCTAAAAGCTTAGCTTTGATGCTCTGAAGTCTATGAAAAAAATCACACCTTTGTTGAGATTTGCTTAAATTGTTTTGTTTGAAGAATTTGATGACACTGTTGTCATACTGGTGTCATTTATCTGTTCTCAATATTTCTTTCTGCCAAAGCAACAGATACCATATCATTTCCCTTTTCAAACGCAAATGAAAAGACTTAGAATTGTAAATAAGTAAAATTAATTTAGAAGACCAGTTATTTGATCTTGATGAAAGTCTTGCTTCCTAGAATGATATGTAAAAAACCTTCTGCTCCAGCACATATTAAATTGTCATTTTGGAACACAGTCTTCCCAAAGTCATGATTAACTTTCAAAGTAGATGCTGATGCCTTATCTGCTGGTTTAGTCTCCTGAATGCCATGTGGTTAGTAATACAGCTGCTCTGGTGGATGTTAAATACTGGAAAACATTTTGTGCAAGTTACATCAACTGTTTTGAGGAATGGAAATGTGCTACCTATTTTTTTTTTATCAAATATATACTTCGTATTGCTTTAGTTCATTCCTGACAAAAAGGTTTATTGTAAAATTTTAAGAAAGCACTGCCAAACAATAAGCAGTTCTAAACTTAGACCATGCAATAAGACAAAACCAAAGTAGCAAGAGCATTTAGAGCAAGCTCTTCTGCTTGAAGGCAGGGCTGCTTAGTCTCTGTTTCCCATACATATGTCACATATGTCTAATGTATGATTTCTCCACTCCCACCGAGTCCACTGGCTAGGCCCTGCAGTTTTATAAAAGGACAGGCCACGGCATAGGGAAAGGCCCAACTGCTTGACGCACCAAGTAATTACTAGAACAGAGACATTGACTACTTTTGCCATCGCCTCTAGAGACTAAGAGGTGTTAGGTGTCCTTAGTTCCTTGGTACTGAGCACACACATTCTTTTTTTTTTTTTTTACCACCCAAATCCCCCTTAGGTTGTTTTTATTTTTGTTTCAGATTTAATCCCTGGTTGTGAGAATTCTCTTAATTTTACTTGAACCTCTCACATTGTTAAAGTCCATGGCAGAAGCCAAAGCATAAGGACTTGTGAAATATATCTGTCTCATTTTAATATAATTAATGAGAATACTTTATTAAATATGGGGAAAGGCTAAATAGAATGATATGTAGTGTCAGTAGGGCATAAACTGGGAAACCAGGACATAAGGGTCACACAAACAGAAAACAGAGAGAAAATCCTATTAGATTTCCAAAAGTTGAACAGAGAAAGGTGCAAAAGCAATGCTCAAAGAGTTCGTAGCTAAAATATTCCCAAACAGGTTAAGGACGTGAAGCCACTGGATTAATTGGGATGCTATAAAAATGGTGAAATAGTTTTTTATTGTCTTCCCCTGAAAGAATGCCAATTCTGATAGTCATCCATAGACAAAATTGTGTTTGTGGAAGTCTGAGAGTCCAGCAGAGAAGTTCCGGCGCACTATCAGAGAAACAAACATAGAAACAGACAGACAGACAAAAAACACTGGATGCTTTGAAGAGACCAGTCTAAAGACTGGAGGAGATGTCTCCTTCTTTAAATGTATGAACAAAATGAGAAGTTTAACGGAGAGATAGAACATAAAAAAGAACCAAACAGGAATTCTGGAGTTGAAGACACAATGAATGAAATGAACGATTTAATAGAGAACATCAACCACAAACTTGATCATGCAGAAAAAGGATATGTGAGGACAGATCATTTAAAATTAGCCATTTATCCCCTACATGGATAATGTGATATAATTAAAAGAAATAATCTATTCATCATTGGAGTTATAGAAGAGAAGAAGAGGGCAAAAAACTTATTTAATGAAATAATGGCTGGGCTCTTCCCAAATCTGAGGAGAGATTTGGACATCCAAGTTCATGAAGCTTACACGTGTCCCCAACTTTTCAGCTCAAAATGATCTTCTCTAGGACACTATACATAATATAACATTATATTATTATTTTTTAAATACTTAAGGTTGTGTGCTCATTTTATTTATTTTTTAAAAGATATTTATTTATTTGACACACACAGAGAGAGAGAGATCACAAGTAGGCAGAGAGGCAGGCAGAGAGAGAGGGGGAAGGAGGCTCCCTGCTGAGCAGAGAGCCTGATGTGGGGCTCAATTCCGGGACCCTGAGATCATAACCTGAGCCGAAGGCAGAGGCTTAACCCACTGAGCCACCCAGGCACCCCATAACATTATATTATATAATAATATAATAATACAGTCTAAAATCAAAAACAAAGAGAATTTTAAGGGCAGGGGGGAAAAAATAAAGAAAAGAAAATAACCTTACCTGCAAGGGAACTCCCATAAGGCTATCAGCGGATTTTCTAGCAGAAACCTTACAGGCCAGGAATGACTGGGATGATATAGTTAAATACAAACCAAAGATATTTTACCCAACATAATTTTTTCAGAAATAAAAAAGATAAAGATGTTCCCAAATAAGCAAAAGCTGAGGGAGCTCATCACCACTAGACATGCCTTACAAGAAATGCTGAAAGGAGTTAGTTCCTCAAACTGAAATGAAAGAATGCTAATCCTTAACATAAAAATATATGAAAATATAAAACACAGTGGCACAGCTAAGTATATAGTCAAATTCAGAATACTTTAATGTGTTGGACACTTAGTTTTAACATAAGGTTAAAGGACAAAAGTCTTAAAATAGCTACAATGATTGTTAATGGACACACAACATAAAAACATGAAAATTATGGCACCAAAACCACAAAATGTTGCTAGGTAGAGTAAAAGAGTAGAGTTTTTGTATGTGATGAGAGTGAAAACGTCGTCAGATTAAAATGGACTGATTTTGTATATATATCTTGTGTGTACATATATACACAAGATATTTTACATAAGCCTCATGGTAACTGCAAAGCAGTAATCTACAGTAGATACACAAAAGATAAAGAGAAGGAAATAAAAGCATACCATCCCAGAAAGCTATGAATTCACAATGGAAGACAGCAAAAGAGGAAGAAAGGAACAAAGGAACTACAAAACAGTCAGAAAACAATAAGAAGGCATTAGTAAGTTCTTACCTATGGATAATACTGTAAATGTAAATAGATTAAATTCTTCAATCAAAAGGAGTAGAGTGGCTGCCTGAATGAATGGGGAAAAAAAAACCAAACCCAGATCCAACTATATGTTGCCTACAAGAGACTCATTTCACCTTTAAAGAAACAAATAGACTCAAAATGAAAGGATGAAAAAAGATAATCCACACAAATAGAAACAAAAGAGAGCAGGGGTAGCTACACTTATAACACACAAAATAGACTTTAAATCCAAAACCAAAACAAGAGACAGAGAAGGTCATTATATAATGATAAAGTGGTTAATTCATGAAGGGGATATAACTGCTGTAAATACCCATGCACTAATTATTGCAGCACCTAAATATATTAGGCAGATACTAACAGGTCTGAAGGGAGAAATAGACAACACTACGATAACAGTAAGAAATTTCAATACTGCACTGTCAACAATGCGTAGATCATCCAGACAGAAAATCAATGAGGAACATTGGATTTGAACTATTCTTTAGACCAAATGCACCTAACAGACATATAAATAACATTCTATCCAACAGCAGCAAAATACACATTCTTCTCAAGCACACACAAAACATTCTCCAGGATAGATCCTATGTTAGGTCACAAATCAAGTTTGGCAAATTTAAGAAGATTGAAATCATACCATGTATCTTTTCTGACCACAATGACATGAAACTAGAAATCAATAATAGAAGAAAAACTGGAAAATTTACTAATATGAGGAAATTAACATACCCCTGAACAACCAATGGGTCAAAGAAGAAAGTGAATGGGAAATCAAAAATATCTTGAAACAGATGAAAATGCAAACATAATATATCAAAATTTAAAGGATGCAGCAAAAGCCATTTTTTAAAAGATTTTATTTATTTATTTGAGAGCGAGAGAGAGAGAAAGCATGAGTGGGGGGAGGGAGAGGGACAAGCAGACTCCCCGCTGAGCAGAGAGCCCAATGTGGGACTCTATTCCAGGATCCTGGGATCATTACCTGAGCTGAAGTCAGAAGCTTAAACCACTGAGTCACCCAGGTGCCCCAGCAAAAGCAGTCCTAGCTGGAAAGTTTATTGCAGTAAATATCTGCATTTAAAAAAACCCCAAAGATTTCAAATAAACAACCTAACTCTATACCTCAAGGAACAGAAAAACAAAAACAAACCAACCCCAAAGTCAGCAAAAGGAAGGAAAGAACAAAGATTAGACCAGAATAAATAAGAGACCAAAAAAAATAGAAAGGTCAATCAAACTAAGCTGGTTTTTTTGAAGAAATAAACAAATTGACAAAACTTTAGGAGACTAAAAAAAAGAGAGAGAAGACTCAAATAAAATCAGAAATGAAAGAAGAGACATCTTAATATCATAGAAATACAAAGGGTCATAAGAGATTCCTATGAACAATTACACGTCAACACTCTGGAAAACCTAGAAGAAAGGGAACCTAGAAACATATAATCTACTAAGACTGAATCAGGAGGAAACAGAAAATCTGAACAGACCAAAAATGAATAAGGAGATTGAATCAATAACCAAAAACTTTCCCACAGAGAAAAGCCCAGACCAGATGGTTTCCCTGGTCAATTCCACCAAACATTAAAGAAGAATTAATACCAATATTTTTTCAAACTCTTCTAAGAAAAATTGAAGAGAAGAGAAAACTGGAAACCACTCAAATGTGCACCAAAGGTAGAATGAATAAGCAAATCATGATATATTCACTCAATGGAATCCTAAACAACAATGACAATATGCAAAGTACAACTAAACCCAAATATATGAATGAATCTCACAAACAAAACATTGAGCAAAAGTACCTAGACACGAAAGACTATATGATTCCATTTATGTAAAGATTCAAAAGCCAAAACTCATGGATGGTGCTAGAATTAGGAGTAAATGGGTACATATGGGGCACTCCGAAGAAAATTTCAAATGTCTAAGTTAGTGAGTTCTACTCAACTCTTAAGAAAGAGGTAATTTCAATCTTACACAAATTCTTTCAGTTAATACAAAATAAGGGATTACTTCCCAACACATTTTAGGAGTCCTGCATTGTCTTGATGTAAAAACCTTAAGAAGAATAATAGCAAACTAAATCCATATATGGGAAAAGGATAACAGTATGACCAAATTGGGTTTATTGCAAGAATGCACGGTCACTTTAAACTTTGAAAATCCATCAACATAATTTGCAAAATTGAAACAACAAAAGCAACAATTTATATGCTCTTCTCAATAAATGAAGAAAAATGTCTGTTAAAATTCAACATTTGCTCATGACAAAAACTCTTAGCCAACTAAGGTTAGGATAAAAACTTTCTTCAATTGATAAAGGATATAAATAAAACCTATATCAAAATCATACTTAGTGTTGCAATGTAAAAAATACTCCTTCTGAGATCAGAAGCAGACAATGATGCCTGTTATCACCTCTTCTATATAACATTGTGCTAGAATTCCTAACAAGTGGAGTAAAAAGCAAATAAACAAACACAAAATATATGTAATTAATATAGAAAAGTATGAATATATCACATGATATAATTATATATACATACAAATTTTAAATTACAGGTAAATAATTTGAGGGAATAAGTGAGTTTAATAAGTGAGTTTTTCTGAATATAAGATCAATCAATATCAAAATCTATTATATCCACATATATTAAGAACAAAAAGAAAGTGAAATTTATGAAAAGAAGCCATTCACAATAATGCCAAAAGTATGAAAGATATAGAAATAGAGCTAAGAAAAGTTGTATAACTCCCATGAAGAAAACTATAAAACATTATTAAGAGATATTAAAGATGGCCTAAATAAACATAATACAAAGTTCATGGATTAGAAAACTTAATATTGCAAAAATTTAATTCCTTCCCAGATAAATTAGTAGAGTTGATGCAATTCCAATCAAAATCTCAGTAGTTCCCTACCTCCACCCCAGAACTTGTTATGATTAAACTGAAATGTATATGAATGTTCAAAGAGCCAAGAATGAGGTATGGGCTTGTTTTATCAAAGTCAAGCCTTATTATAAAGCTATGGTAATTAAGAAAGTGTCCAATGAGATAGGAAAGAAAACCCAGAAACTAACCAACTTATATATGGATACTTGATTTATGACGATTTTCCCACCACAGAAGGATGAAAAAGGACAGTCTCTTTAATGAGCAGGACTGATGAGTGGATAAAGAAGATGTGGTGTATACACACACATGCACAGACACACAGACACACAGACACAGACACACACACACAATGGAATATTACTCAGTCATCAAAAAGAATGAAATCCTGCCATTTGCAGTGATGTGAATGGAGCTAGAGTATATTATTCTGAGGGAAGTAAGCCAGAGAAAGACAAATACCATATGATTTCACTCATATGTGGAATTTAAGAAACAGATGAACATAGGGGAGTAAAATAGAGAGAGGGGAAACAAAGAAACAGACTCTGAACTCTAGAGAAGAAATTGATAGTCACCAGAGGGCAGGGGATGGATGGGGAATGGAAAAGGTGATAGAGACTAAGGAGTGCTCTTGTGATCACAGGCGTTGTATGTAAATGCTGAATCACTAAATTATACACTTGCAACTAATATTACACTGTATGTTACCTAACTGGAATTTAAAGTAAAACTTTTTTAAAAACCTAAAAAATAAAAATAAATAAATGAGACCAAGACAATTCAATATCTCTTTGGGAAAATGATACTCCCATAAAACATAAATAAAAATTAATTCCATTTTGATTGTAGTTTTAAATTAGAAAGACAAAAATAAAAGCTTTTAGAAAATCTATGAAGATATTTTCATGAGTTCAGTAGGAAAAGCTTACTTAAAGAAGACACTAGAAGCACTAGTTATAAAGGAGGAGATTGATAAGTCTGATTCCATTACATTTAAGAACTTCTTTTCATTAGAAGACACCATAAAAACAAAAAAATGCAAGCTATAGAATGTGAAAAGACATTTCAGCACTTACATAACCACTAAGGGCCTCCTAGCTAAAGACATGAAGGATTTCTGTATATTAATAAGAAAAGGGCATATAATCTAATACAAAAAACTGGGTTAGTGACTTGAATGGGCAAATCACAAGAAAGGATATCCAAATGGCTGATAAACATATCTTTAACCTCATTGGTCATCAAGGAAACACAATTGAAATATACAATAATATACTTCTAATCACCCTCCAGAACTGCTAAAATTAAAAAGAGAAAACACTAAATGTTGATGAGGATGTGAACCATCAGGCATCCCTACCTACTGCTAGTGAGAGTGTAAATTAGTACAATTCTGGAAAACAAATCATCATTATCTATAAAAGTTGAATACATGCATAGCCTTTAACCTGGCATTTCCACTCCTGGCTACAGACCAATAGAAATGCACACATAGGTATAGCAAGCAGTTGCACAAAAATGATCACGGCAACATTATGTTTATATATTTACAAAAGCCAAAACCTGGACACAGCCAAATGGACATCAGTAGAGTAGATGAATAGACAATGGAATGGATGAATATGGCTACTGCAAAATATATTCACAGTATAGCAGTAAAACTGAGCCAAGCAGAGCCATATGCAACAAGCAGTGCTGAGCAAAAGAAGTCGTATGCAAGAGAGTAAAAATGTGTGATTCTATTTATACAGTTTAACAAATAGGAAATATAAAAAGTGTTACAAGTCAGGATACAAAAAAATAAGTAAGATAAAGGAAGTCAGGATAATGGTTAAATTTGGAAGGAGGATACAATGATTGGGAAAAGGCAGGGCTGATTTTCAAGTGTTGGAATATTCTTTCCCTTGACCTGGAGTAGGTTACATTGCTGCTTGTTTTGTGATGATTTATTGAGATGTCCAATTTTTGTTGTGTGCACCTTCTGGGTGTTTTTTTTAAGGCATTGGAGATAAGAGACTAGACAGAAAATTGTTATCTCCCCATCACTGGCAGGGTTCCAATTGTAATGGCATCGCTCTTGTATGTCTGCATGAAGAGGCAGAGAGGAGCTCCCTTTGAGAAAAAGCTGACCAGGAATACTTACCCATTTTATTTGTATTTTTGTCAGATTACAAAATAACCCAAGCTTGTTGTAGTAAATTAGGAATGTATGGTAAGTTTTGAAAAAAAAAAACAAAAACAGCATCTCATTGGTCAGAGACCATCACTGCTCACATTTTGGCTATTTCTTTTTATTTTTTTCGTTGCATTTATCTGTATTTGTCATCCTATAATGGTTTTTAAAAATCATCCTTCTCAAATCAAACTATCTCATTAAAAATTTCACATTGGTAAAAGTTTTTTATAAGTATCTTTTTTGGGGACCCACAATGTTTCACACAATGGCTGTACTCTATTCTTCTTGGAAATTTAGGTTGCTCATAATTTTTCTATATAATAAATGATTTTCTGGGAACCTGGGGGGCTCAATCGGTTAAGCCCACTGCCTTTGGCTCAGGTCAGGATCCCAGGGTCCCGTGATCAAGTCCTGCATCAGGCTCCCTGCTCGGCAGAGAGCCTGCTTCTCCCTCTCCCTCTGCCTGCTGCTCTACCTACTTATGCTCTCTCTCTCTCTGTCAAATAAGTAAATAAATAATCTTTTTTAAAAAACTAAAAAATTTTAAAAATAAATGATTTTCTGGTCAAAATCTCATATAGAATTGTTGGCTTATGCTTTGGATCATTGTCCTAGGTTGGATTACCTCAGGGGGAAATGACTAGAATAAATATAAACAGTTTTAAGGCTCTTGACAAATACTTTCATGTTGCTCTTCTGAACAACAACCACAATTTAGAATCCCATTGACACCCTCTAGTCAAGTTAGAAATGGCGCTCGTCAGAAAAGGACAGTGAGAGCCTTGCATGGGTATGGAAGGTGTCTCTACAAGCAACCAGCCTCCGTCAGGCGTAGGACATCCTTTCCCTGGGGCGCCGTGGTGCTCTCCGCCCCCCAGTGCCTCCATTATCACATTTGGAAGAACTGAACATCTGAGCACTCACAAGACCCTCCCCACCCTGGTCTTTCCCATGACGCCCATATCCACACCCCTGTATGTTCAGGCACGTACAGACATACTATACACAACAGAAAACACACACTCATGCACACGGCGGAGGGGAGGGGAAGTCTATCAGCTACAATCATTTTTACCCATGTTTGTAAATGATCCTGTCCACTCCTGCAGCATTCCTTCTATCTTTGCACTTTCCTTAGGATGGCCTTGTTAAATCGCTTTTTGGTATTTGTGGCGTGTATTTTTATAGGTGTACTATAACACTCATAACATCTGGGCAGGGGGAGGGGCACAGCCCTAAAAATAAAATCCTCCTTTACCACAGCAGCTAATAAAGTTCTTGTTCTCTACCTCTCTCTCGATTTTTCTTTTTATTAGAGCCAAATCACGTGGCAAATGAAGCCTGACATCTATGAGATTTCCCATACATGTAATTTAGAGTATGAGCCATAAAATTCCACTAAAGCAAAATAAAGCATTAAGACAAAGGAGTGCTTAAAATCCTCAGGATCCACCACGTGAGCCAACTGAAATATTTGCCACTGCCTGGAGTCTGGTGGGTATTCCCTTTCATCTCCTTTCCATTTGCATTTTTTGCCCTTCTATTCCCCCTTTACTCTTGCCTTGAAAGGGTTCCAGAAAATTCCTTCCGTCTGGGCACCTTTCCTATTTGCTTTATTTCAATTCGGGGGTCCTTGTATGGCCCCTCAGCTGAGTGCTGAGGCAGGTGGCGAGTCCATCAAGGTAAATAAAGCATGGCCCCTTCCTTTAAGGGTCTCGGGGTCTAGGGGGAAGCACACAGGGGCAGATGACCCACGGCCCAGACGGGCCATTACCGTTGGTGAAATATTAGTGCAACCAAGGCCGAGCGGGGCAGACAGAGCACATGGCACAAAGTCTACCCACCCTGTCCCCTTTTTTTCTAGTTGATTACCTCTTCTAGTAAGTGCTAATGGCCCTGAAATGGAGACTTCTAGGAACTCAGGAAGAAATAGCATCACCTTAGAGCTGAGGTAAAAAGAACAGTCTCCTCTCTGTCACTACTCATGATCTCATAGAATATTTCAAAATATTTCTTGTATCCTTATGGGCAACCTCCTATATTTTTCTTAAAAGGGGGGAAATCCCTATTTATATTACCTCAGAATACATTTAAAAATATTTTTTGTTTCTTTATGGACTACCTGTTTTTCTTAAGAAAGAGAAATTCCCGGTTATATTATATAGCCCCTTAATACATTCTAAAATACTATTTCTTATACCCTCCTGGAGAGTCTCCTATGTTTTTCTTCAAAGAGGATTGCGTTGTGAGTAAATGCTGTTCATCGGTCCTCATGAGACAACTAAGATGGCCTGGGGGCTCTCCCATGGGGAGGACGATGTGAACCTGACATGCACAAAACTACTGTGGACTCACGTGGATCATTCTTAGAAGGAGACAAATTGGAACAATAAGTTCAGAGCACAGTGGTGTCTGGAGGGAAGACATGTTTTGTGGAGATGACAGCTCTTGTGTTCAGGGACACTCTGTAAAACATTGGGTGACAGGCATTTCACATCTAGGAACCAGAAAGTGACTGACTAATAGGAATCAGATCCTCCAAACCTTCTCTGAGAGGTAGGATCCTATTTTACATTCACTTCTCTGAATACCTTGAAGAGATTCGTTCATTAGTTGATTAATTGTCCGTTCATTTGGTAAATGCCCTTCCTTGGGCCATTAGAGTAGCTCTGGAAATACCAACAAGGTTCTCTTTCATGGAGCCTATGTGCTGGTGGGGAAGACAGTCAGTCAAGGAGAGGGCCTGCCAGTGAGTCAGCGAGGGCAGGGGGAGCTGCTCTGCACGCGGTGTGAGACAACACTTCTCCACAGGCGTCTATTACAGAAGTGAAAACCAAAAAGGTATTGAGGACACTGGATGACTGCTCAGTTCTGTTTTGCTAGGTGTCTTCATTTGCTCAGGCTGCCAAAGAATCACAGACGGGGGTCCTCCAATGAAGACATTTATTTCTCCCACTTCTGGGGACTGATAATCCAAGATTAAGGTGTAGGGCAGGTGCAGGTCCTTCTGAGGCTTCTGCATGGCATTCAGACACTGGTCTTTTCCCTGTGTTTTCCCGTGGTCTTCCTTCTGTGTGCGTCTGTGTCTTTATCTCCTCTTGTAAGAGCATCAGTCAGATTGAGTAAGGGTCCATCTTAAGGGCCTCACTTTAACTTAATTACTGCTTTCAAGGCCCTATCTCCAAATACCATCACACTCAGAAGTACTGGGTTTAGGACCTCAAAATAAGAATTTTGGGGGACACAATTCAGCCCATACCACTAGTTATAATAATAAAACGAGCCCTTGGTTGAGAGCCTACTACCAGCTAGACACTTAGTCTACCCCACTTCTTCATTCTTACCACGGTCTGCAAGCTACCCTCGAGAAAACTGAAGTTTGGGGAATTTGAAGGACGAATCCAGAGAGACAGAAAATTCTAGAAGCAGAATTTAAATGTAGCTTTACCTGCATCAAAATTCCTCACTGTACGGCGCCTGGGTGGCTCAGTGGGTTAAAGCCTCTGCCTTCGGCTCAGGTCATGATCCCAGGGTCCTGGGATCGAGGCCCGAATCGGGCTCTCTGCTCAGCAGGGAGCCTGCTTCCTCCTCTCTCTCTGCCTGCCTCTCTGCCTACTTGTGATCTCTCTCTATGTCAAATAAATAAATAAAATCTTTTTTTTTTAAAGATTTTTTTTTATTTATTCATTTGACACAGAGAGAGAGAGATTACAAGTAGGCAGAGAGGNTTTTTTAAATATTTTTTTTTATTTATTCATTTGACACAGAGAGAGAGAGATTACAAGTAGGCAGAGAGGCAGGCAGAGAGAGAGGAGAGAGGAGGAAGCAGGCTCCCTGCTGAGCAGAGAGCCCGATGTGGGCCTCGATCCCAGGACCCTGGGATCATGACCTGAGCCGAAGGCAGCGGCTTTAACCCACTGAGCCACCCAGGCGCCCTAAATAAAATCTTAAAAAAAAAAAAATTCCTCACTGTATTAAGCCTCTGGGAAGCCAGTGATAGAAGCCTGGTTTTGAGCAATAATTTTGTGGCTACAAATCGGGGCTGGTACTTGTAGACTGCGAGGTAGGTGAGGTTTTCTCTCCACTGGATTCTACCCTGCATTTCCAGGAATGCAAGGAGGGCTGTGGTGGTGGTGAGAAGATGTGTTCAGTCAGGCTCTGTCATTGTCCAGCTCTGTGACCCAAGGCAAGTTCTTCAACAACTCCCAGCTTATTCCACTTTCCCATTTGTAAAACTCTTCAAGGTTGGAGGGGTGGTGATTAAAAGAGGCAAGATACATAAAGTACGTGGCATGGGATACATGCTCTCTTAACTACTAGGAACATAAGTTTCCTCTTCTGCAGACTGGGAATATTAATGCTCTTTGGGACTTCTGAGATCTGTGATTGAGAGGACATCTGGAAAAAGACAGGTGCACAGTGTTCATAAAAATGGCAGCCATCATTCTTGTTAGTCTTTCCTTCTTCCCTTCCTTATGCTGCCTCTTCTCTATCCCACCATTTCCACTCTGTGGACCCTGCTTATCTACCCTAAGCCTTACCCCTTCCTGGTGATACCTTGCTATTCTCATGGATACTCTGCCCTAACATGAATGCATTCCACACTCATTTTTAGGAACTCCTCATTCTAATGGGCAGGTGGGTCTCTGAGCAAGGTGGTGCATACTATCTGACTCTCAGAGCAACCTGTCAGCGATTTCACAAGACAGCAGCAATCATCCAAGCCAGGCTGGCAGCTCAAATAGTTAACTCCTGATTAATTAATTTAATCAAGACTTGGCCAACTCATAAATCGTTCAGGCATGCCATTAACTCAAAAGTTATCTTNGTAATTAAATTAATTAATTAATCAAGACTTGGCCAACTCATAAATCGTTCAGGCATGCCATTAACTCAAAAGTTATCTTGTTGGCTAATTGCTTAAGTGATTTTTTAAAATGTTTTAATGAACCACATTGCTATTGGATTCTGTGCTATTTATTTTTCTATCAACAAGAGAAAGGTGCATGAATGTGTGAAACAAAAAACAAAGTAAAGCAGCTCAGGTTTAGATCTGGAACTTATGCGGTGGGAAACTAGATCCACACAGTTGCAAGCTTGCCCTGGCCAGGGTTTTGAAGCCACATCGAAAGCTTTAATTCTTTCCCTCTTGCCTCCTATCACACATTCTGCTTGGAGCATGTGTCATAGGGATGCAGTGGTTTAAAAGTCAATAAACTTATGTGAGCTCATCACTTTTTTTAAAAAAAGATTTTTATTTATTTATTTGACAGAGAGAGAGAGAGAGAGAGAGAGAGAGAGAGAGAGAGCACAAGTAGGCAGAGCAGCAGGCAGAGGGAGAGGGAGAAGCAGGCTCTCCACCTAGCAGGGAGTCCAATGCGGGACTCGATCCCAGGACCCTGGGATCATGACCTGAGCTGAAGGCAGCCACTTAACCGACTGAGCCACCCAGGCACCCCGAGCTTATCACTCTTATGCAAAAAATTTACCAGCCACAAACTACCAGGGGTGGTTTATAGGCTGACAATAAAATCTCTCTTGATTGCTGGATGAAGCCAGTTCTCCCTGGACATTGATGTCACCCTGTCCACCCATCTCCATACCCTCCCCTTATGCCTGTAGCCATGTGTCTTCCAGAAAGGATCCAGAGGGAATAGTGGGAAGTTTTATAGGCTCATGTGTCTGCAGAGGTGAGCAGAATGAGACCAAAGTGGATGGCAGTTCTGAGGGGACTTCCCCATTACCCTGAGTTGATGAAACAGAAAATGGGCGGAGAGTGAGAGAAAAGGAGAGAGACACAAAGGGAGTGCTAGTAGGAGAGAAGAAAGGAAAAGACAAAGGGGCAGAGATATGTAGGCAAAGTGAAAGAGAAAGAATAAAAAAATAGAAAATGATTACTCAAGAGAAAGAGCTAGAAATATAGAACTAGAAATCAAGAGATAGAAAGATAGGGAGAAAATGAGAGATCGAATGTAAAAGAGAGAGAAGAGGAAAATAGAAATTGTGAGAAAAGAGGAGAAAGAGAAAAAATTGTGTGTGGGTGGGAGGGGGGATAAAATCACCTGGTAACTTTGTCAAGGTAACATTAACATTCCATTTATACTCTCTGAAGTTAGCTCTTAGAGAAAGTTCCAGGAGTTCATTCTTGCCATCCCTGCATCCTCTCTTATGTTCCAAGTGTTGCTTACATAATGACTCCATTGATCTAACTCCTGGATCAATTCGACATGTCACTTGTACTACAACAGAAGTGACTTAGCCCTTGAGCTCCGTGGGGTGTGACAGAAGTATGGCGCCAAGCACTTGCCCTGGTTTCTTCACTTGTATCCAGTGACTTTCACCTTCTGTGTATCAGATTTTGTCAGGCTGCCATAGAAAACGTTTGCCATCTCAGGAGACCAATGGCTTACTACCACGGGGCAGAGAACTTGGGCAAACTTGATGAGGAGTGCTCTACAGAAAGGTAAGCAGTTCAGGTTGGTCTCAGAAGGCCATGGAAAGTAGAATTATCCATATGACATTCATGTCCTAAAATCCTTACCGCCTATCATTCCTTTGTTTGTCCTTAAAGTCTGGGAAATTTTTCTTACTTAACTTTGAGTTTCCTTGTAGGCTCCAAAATACAGACACTGCAAAATAGTAATAATAAATAAATAAGTAAGTAAGTAAGTAAATAAATAAATAAATAAAGCAATAGTCTTCATCTTTACACTGCCTATGTAAGAGTGGCACAGGTTGTATTAACAATTCCGCACACTACATTCACACTTAAGTTGATGACTGCCTCCACTTAATTTTAGTGTAGTGTCATTTATCAACTTTTCCTTATGGTTAGTGGTTTCTGTGTCTTGTTTAAAAACTCCTTTCCGGGGCTCCTGGGTGACTCAGTCAGTTAAGCGTCTGCCTTTGGCTCAGGTCATCATCCCAGGGTCCTGGAATTGAGTCCCACATGGGCTCCCTGCTCAGCGGGGAGCCTGATTCTCCCTCTCCTTTGGCTGCAAATATCTAAAACTGATGCTGCACCATTTTAAAAAAATCTATTATTTCCTATTGTTCTGTAGTGTTACTTCTAAATACATACATTCATGGGTCTGTTTCTGGACTCTGTTCAGCTCCAGTTGTTTATTTGTCTATTCTTGCACTAATACCATTCATTTTAGCTTTCCAAAAAATCCTGATACCTTGCAGAGTAAGTTTTGCATGTTGGACTTTTTAAGAATGCCTTGGTAATTGCATTCAGCCTGTCGATTTCTAGACAAATACATAGCCACACAAATCTGTGGGGATTTTTATTGAGATTTCACTGAATCTATCAATCAATTTGAGGGTAATATTTTTTACCAGGTTTTCTTCATTCCCTTTGCCTCTTTCTTTCTCTGGATATATTTAAATCCAGAGTCATTACACATTCCTCCATTTATTTAGGTCTTCTTTAGTCCCCCCCCCCAATAATTAATTAATTAACTAATTAATTAATTTGTTTAGAGAGCATGCAAGCAGTGACGGGCAGAGAGAGAGTGAGAGAGAGAATCTTAATCTCCACACTGAGTGTGGNTGGCTGCAAATATCTAAAACTGATGCTGCACCATTTTAAAAAAATCTATTATTTCCTATTGTTCTGTAGTGTTACTTCTAAATACATACATTCATGGGTCTGTTTCTGGACTCTGTTCAGCTCCAGTTGTTTATTTGTCTATTCTTGCACTAATACCATTCATTTTAGCTTTCCAAAAAATCCTGATACCTTGCAGAGTAAGTTTTGCATGTTGGACTTTTTAAGAATGCCTTGGTAATTGCATTCAGCCTGTCGATTTCTAGACAAATACATAGCCACACAAATCTGTGGGGATTTTTATTGAGATTTCACTGAATCTATCAATCAATTTGAGGGTAATATTTTTTACCAGGTTTTCTTCATTCCCTTTGCCTCTTTCTTTCTCTGGATATATTTAAATCCAGAGTCATTACACATTCCTCCATTTATTTAGGTCTTCTTTAGTCCCCCCCAATAATTAATTAATTAACTAATTAATTAATTTGTTTAGAGAGCATGCAAGCAGTGACGGGCAGAGAGAGAGTGAGAAAGAGAATCTTAATCTCCACACTGAGTGTGGAGCCTAATGTGGGGATGGATCTCAGGATCCCCAAATCATGATACAAACCAAAATCTAGAGTTGGACACTTAATTGACTGAGCCTCCCAGGTGCCCCTCTCCCAATATTGTTTTATTGCCTTGAATTATCTTTTATTAGATTTGGTTTTATTTGATTTAATATGTTATTGTATGTAAGTATCTGTTTTAAAGTTTATTTCGTGTTTATTTCTGATCTATATAAATGTAATCATTTTGTATTTTCTGTAGTGACCTCGTATTTAACAATTTATTGCAATAATCTGTTTGTAAGTTTAAATTTTTTTTCTGTGCATACGATTATGTTACTTGAAAAAACACACTTGTAATTTCTGTCTTCCAATCCTTAATACCTTATATTTATTTTCATTTCTTTATTGGATTAATCTGAACCACAAATAAAATGTTAAATAGTGATAGTGGTCTCAGGCATCCTTATCCTGACCTCAGAAGGAAAGCTTTTAATATTTCACTGTTAAGTATAATGTTTCCTGTAGGTTTAAAAAAATCAATAGATTATGAAATTTGCCTTCTTTTGTTGGTTTGCTAAGAATTTTTTTAAATTATAAATGGACATAGAATGTTATCAAGTGAGTTTGATACCTATATTGAGGTAACTGTATGATTTTCTTTTTTATTCTATGTGAATTACCTTGATTGATTTTCATCTGTAAAGCCTATCTTTTATTCTTGTAATAACCCACTTTGGTGATGCCATGTTATCTTTTTTAATATATTGTTGGACTTGGTTTGCTAATATTTTATTTAGGATTGTTGCACAATTTGTGATTGAGATTGGTGTGTAAGTTTCCTTTTTTATACTGTTTTTATGAGCTTTGGAATCAAAATGGTTCAATCCAGGTTGGACCAGCCTTATAAAACAAGTTAAAAGAAGTTCCCTCTTTTCCTATTTTTTTTACAAGAATTTCTGTTCTTTTGAGATAGGCATCATTTTTACTTCAATATTTGGTATGACTTGGCAGTGAAGATTTCTGGGACTATAATTTTCTTTGTGAGAAAGATATCTTAAAGTTTTTTTAATAATGTTTTTTGAGGTATAATTTATGAAGAGTAAAATTCATTCTTTTGAAGTGTACAATTCAAGGAGTTTTCACAAATGTATACAGTTGTGAAACCACCATCAGAATCAGTATGTGGAACACTCCTGCCACACCAGAACCTTCCCATAACCTTCAACCCCAGGCCCGGGCAACCAGGGCTCAGTCTTCCGTGCCCATCATTTTGTCTTTTCTGGAACGCTGTCGCAGTGAGATCATATGCATGCAGTCTTTGAGTCTGGCTTCTTCCACTGAGCATAATGCCTGGGAGAGTCATCTGGTTGCAGTATGTGTTGGGTTCGTTCCCCTTCATTGCTGAGTGTTGCTAGTCAAGTAAATGAAGTACCACAATTTGCTTATCCATTCAGCAATGTATGGACACTTGGGTTGTTTCCAGTTTGGGCTCTTGGACTAAAAATAGTCACCTACAGGTCTCTATGTTGGACATACATAGGAGTAAACAGCAAGGAGCAGTGACTATTGACTACTCGAGAGTGGGCTTTCTGGGTCATATGGCAAGTGTGGGTTTAACTTGACAAAAGAAAAACAAAACCACAAACTTTTTCAAAGTGGCTATTTTGCATTATCACCAGCATCTTCACCAATATTTGATATTGTAAGTTTTCCAAAAAACAGCCTTTTTAATTAGGGGGTTTTAATATGCAATTTCCTAATGAAGAATAACACTGAACATTGTTTCATGTGCTTATCTGCCACATTTATAAGTTCTCTAGTAAAGTATCTATTAAAATCTTTTGCCCAGTTTTTATAGGGTTGCCTTCTTAGAACTTAATTGGAAGAGTCATTTATATATTTTGGATACAGATCCTTTACCAGATACGTGTTATACAAATATTTTCTTCCAGTCAATGACTTCTTTTTTAAAGAGCAGAAATTTTTAATTTTCATGAAGTCCAGTTTTGTTCTTTTATTGCTCATGCTCTTAGTGTTATAACTAAAAATACTTTGCCTTACCCAAGTAACAAAGGGTTTTCAATATTTTCTTCTAGAAATTTTAGTTTTAGCTTTTTCTTTTAGTATGATTTTGAGCTAATTTTTATATATGTTGTAAGTGTTCAGTTGCTTCTTAAAGTATGTACAAAAGCCTATTATTTCTTCATTGGATTAGCTTGTCAGCTCTGTCAGAACTCAATGGAATATATATGTGTGGGTCTATTTTCACACACTCTATTTCTCTATATCTATGTTTATGCCAAAATCGCATTCTTCATTACAGCAGCTTATAGTAAAACTTAAAATCAGATATTAGGGTTCCTTCAACTTCCTTGTTCTTTTTCAAAACTTCTGTGTTCCAAATATTTTTTACAAATATCTTACCAATTTCTACGGAAGGACAAAAATAATGTCCAGCTGGGATTTTGATGGGCTTTGCGTTGAGTCTATAGATGGATGTGGGGAAAACTGACATCCTAATAATAGTTTTCCTATCCATAAACATGATACATATTTATTTAGATCTTTAATTTCTATCAGCAATGTTTTATAACTTTCTGCATCCAAGTTTTGTACATATCTTGTTGGATTTATCCCTAAACATTATATATGTTAATGTTATTATAAATAGTGTTCTAAAATTTCAATTTTCAATGACTCATTGCCAGTATACACAAACAAAACTGATTTTTGTACTGACTGTTTTACTCTTATAATATTGCAAAATCCACTTACTAATTCTAGCTTTTTTGTAGATTCTTTGAGATTTTCTGCATAGAGAAGAGTGTCATCTGTGATTAAAGATGGGTTTATTTCTCCCTTTCTGATGACTTTTATTTCACATACTTGGCCTACTGCCCTGGCAAAGGCCACTAGTACAATGCTGTAGCAATCAGTGACAGCAGACATCCTTTTCTTGTTCGACCGTAGGATGAAAGCATTCAGTCTTTTACCATTAAATATGAGGTTAGCTGTAAGTTTCTTATAGAAAGTTCTGTTCTACTTCTAGTATTTTGTGAGTTTTCATCATGAATGTAACTTATATTTTGTCAAATGCTTTTTCTGCATTTATTGAACTGATCATGTGTAGTTTTTTCTTTTCACAATCTTTAGATAGGGTGAATTACAATTACTGATTTTTAAATGTTGAACCAACCAAGCATTCTTAAAATAAAACTAATTTTGTCTTTTTAAATATGTTGTAGAATTCAATTTGGTAATATTTTACTAGATATTTTTGCACTAATTTTCATCATGGGCATTACTTTATAATTTTTTCTTTTCTCATATTATCTTTGTCCGGTTTTGGGATCAGGGTAATGCTAGCCTCATAGAATGAGTTGGGAAGTATTCCCTGTTCTTTTTTTTCCTGGAAGATTTTATGTGGAATTGGCATTATTTCTGCCTTAATTGGTAGAATTTACTGGTGCAGCAATTTGGATGTGGAGTTTTCATAATGGAAAGATTTTAAATATGAATGCATTTTCTTGACTAGATATAGGGCTATTCAGACTATCTTGGTTGAGTTCTGTTCATCTGGTATTTACAAAGGAATTTGTTCCTTTTATCTAGTTGTTGAATTTATGTTATGTTAAACAGCTTTACATAATATTTCCTTATATTTTACTGTATTAAGAATGCTTAACATGAGATTTAGCTTCTTGACAAATTTGTAAATGTGTAATACCGTATTGTTAACTGTAGGCACAGTCTTGTACAGCACATCTCTAGAACTTTCTCCTCTTGCTGAAACTGAAACTACAGACCCATTGACCAGCAACTCCCTACTTCCCCCTTATTAACCATGTGTTCTCTGTTGGATATGTAGTTATGTCCTGTTTCATTCCTGATATTGGTAATTTGTGTCTTCACTATATATATCTTGTTTTCCCTCTGATCAGTCTGCCTAGAAATTTAGCAATTTTATTCTTTTTAAAGAATCATGTTTTACTTTCATTGATTTTCACTATTTTTTTTTGTTTTGTTTTCAAATTCAGTTATTTCTGTTATCATCTTCATCATTTCCTTCCTTCTGAATATTTGGGTAGTTTGCCCTTCTTCTAATTTCTTAAGGTAGAAACTTGGATTGTGGATTTGAAATCTTTTTTCTTTTCTAATATAAACCTTTAATGCTACATATTTCCCTCTTTACAAGGCTTTGGCTGTGTCCCACAGTTCTGATCTGTTTTCTTTTTATTTTCATTTGATTCAAATTATTCTTACTCCACCTCTGAGTTCTCATTGACTGCTCATTTAGGAGTACTATGCTTTTTAATTTCAAAATATTTAGAGATTTTTCAGATATATCACTGTTACTGATTTCTTGTTTAATTCCATTGGCAAAGAATATACTAACTAAATTTTAATTCTTTTAAATTTTTGAGATTTGTTTCATGGCACAGACCATAATCCATTGTGGTGAATATTCCATACATACATTTGGAAAGAATTCACATGGTTGAAAATAATTCATCCATACAGTTGAAGAGAATGTGTGCTCTACTGTCGTCAAGTGGAACATTCTATAATTGTCACTTAGCTCAAGTTGGCTGATAACTTTGTTCAGCTCTTCTACATTGTTATTAAGTTTATGTTTACTTGTTCTTATCATTATGTAGAGAGGAGTGTTAAAGTCTCCAAATAGGATTTTCACTTCTGTCTGGTTTTCCTTCATGTATTTAGAACCTGTTATTTGGTACATACACGGTTAGGATTAGGTCTTTTTGATCAACTGTCCCCTCTTTGATTATCTAATATCTTTATCTGTGGTAATATTCATTGTTCCAAAATCTAATTTTTCTAAAATTAATGTAGCCGCTTCCAATTTTTTTGATTAGTGTTTGCATAGCCTATTTTTTTCATCCTTTTAACTTACAAATTTATTTATATTTCATGGTTTCTTGTAGAGAGTGCATTTTTTTTAATCCAAGTAGACAATTTCTGCCTTTAATTTTGTGTATTTAGCCTAAATTTAATATAATTACTGAGATTGTTAGATTTAAATCAATTATATTATTTATATTGTCTCATCTGTCTTTTTTCTTTTTTCTTGTTTTCCTGGATTTTTTTGTATTAAAATTATATTGTATATTCCACTTTATATCCACTACTGGCTTATGAGTATACTTCTTTGACAATTTATTTCATTCTTACTCTATGGATTACCATGTACTCATTAACTTGTCGAAGTTTACTTTCAAACAATATCAGGTCGCTTTAGGGTAGAGTGTAATAACTTTGCAACACTAGATTGCCATTTTCTGTCTTCCATCCTTTGAGCTATTTTTGTCAGACACTTTACTTCTACATACGTTATAAGCTCCAAAATTCAGTCCTACTCATTTGCTTAGACACGTTCTTTATAAAACAATACAAAATAAGAATAATTGCTTTATATTTACCTTTAGTTTTACTATTTTTAGAGCTCTGTATCTCTTTGTATAATAAAGCTCTTCATTTCCACCTACTATTATTCTGCTGTCTTCAACTTCCCTTAACATCTCTTGTTGTGCAGGTCTCCTGGCAATGAATTCTCTTAGCTTTTGTTGTCTGAAAAAAAACTTTATTTTGCCTTCATGTTTTTTTTTCTTCAATAAGGCTTTAATTTCTCCTTCCAACTGGACACAGTGCTCAAAGTGGTGTCCACTTCTCAGAAACCACTTCCACTTTGATGATCTTCTTCTTCTTCTTCTTCTCCTTCTCCTTCTCCTTCTTCTTGGTACTGTCACTGTCCCCATCTCCTGGATTGCCTGCGCTCTCTAGAGCAGCTTTGAGCTTTTTATCCTTCTTCTTCTTCTTTTCCTTCTTGACCAACTGTGGAGAGGTATCATCACTTTCACTCTCTCGCTTCCGCTTTGGGGTTTTCACCACTTCAGCAACTACTTTGGGGGCTTTTACCACTTCGGCAACTTTCTGTGGGTCTTTTACTGCTTTGGCCCCCACCTCTCCCTTTGCAGAGTCACTGTAGTCCACATACTCCTGCATCCAGGTGGCAGGCGTGCTGTCCGTGGGCTTGCCGTGCTTATCCAGAAGACCCTGCTTGATCATGGGCCTCTTCTGACTTGCCTTTGGACCTAAACCCCACTTCCGAGGGTAAGTGTCTCTCTCCATGATGAATCTCTTGATCTTGGCTACAATACCATGGTCACAGTTAGATATCACTGCTGTGGTCATTAATGCAATAGCCATGCAGATTGCCTCCCCTTTGGTGGTGATGACAATGATCTCCTGATTGACTTTGATGCCATCCTCATATCGGAGAACATCTGGAAGCATGATTTTTGCCCCATAGCAGATTGCATTCACTGCACTGTCTTTCTTTCTTTTTTTTTTTTTTTTAAAGATTTTATTTATTTATTTCACAGAGGGAGAGAGATCACAAGGAGGCAGAGAGGCAGGCAGAGAGAGAGAGAGGGGGAAGCAGGCTCCCCGCCGAGCAGGGAGCCCGATGCGGGCCTCGATCCCAGGACCCTGAGATCATGACCTGAGCCGAAAGCAGAGGCATTAACCCACTGAGCCACCCAGGCGCCCTGCACTGTCTTTCATAACCAGCCTTTTATGAGAAGTTAAGAGCTTTTCCAAAGGGTAAACAACTTGCTACAGGTAACCACCATCCTCGTGGTTGACATACAGTCACTGGGCATCAAGCACATCATGCATTGTCACCATGAGGTCCTTTTCACTCATGATTCCAGAACGAACACTCCAAAGTTCCTGTATCTGACTGCCAACTCCCAATAACAAACCAAGGTGCACACACAGTGTCCGAATATAGGTGCTGGCCCCACAACTCACCCAAAAGATTCCTAATCTTCTCTCAGGATCATACTTGATCATCTTGCTCTCATATATGGTCCGCACTTGGAGTTGCCTCTTTAGTGCTGCAATAAGTGGGGGTTGCTGGAATAAGGCACCTGTCAGAGTTTCTAGGACCCTAGAAAGTTGAGTTCCCCCCTTCAATAGCACTGTGTAGTCAGACAATTCCCACATACTCTTTGCCTGCACCCTGCTGGGATTTCACCAAGCCAGTGGCTCTTTCTATGCACACAATTAAATAGCCAGTCACTTTGGGATCCAGAGTACCACTGTGTCCTGTCTTCTCCACCCGAAGTATTCATAGGATCCAGGCTACCACCTCATGGGAAGAGGGGTTGGAAGGCTTGTGAAGATTAATGAAACCTGTCCTGATATAGTCCCCAATCTCCCTCTTCAGAGGATTCGAACCACAAGGAAGAGGTGTATAGTGTGTTGTCCTTACATTTAGCTTATCAAAATTCTTGAGGCCACTGAGACGTGTCCAACTGAGCCACCTTGGACTCAGGTTTGATAAGAAATTCTTCAGCGTGCGGTATCTCTGCTACATCTTCTTCTGGTAACAACTTCCGCTCCTTTTTCTTCTTCTGTTTCTTCGGCAAAATAAATACTTCCACGTCCACCATGTTGCCCTGCACAGCGTGCGAACCGCATGGGCCACCACCGAGGGAGCGAGCACAGACCTTTTGCCTTCATGTTTGAAAGACATTTTTACTAGATACAGAGTTCTGAGTTGACTTTTTTCTTTCAGCACTATAAAGATGTGGCCCCATTATCTTCTGGTTTGCCTACATTCTGACAAAAAGTATGCCTGATGTTCATATCTTTGTTCTACTGTATTTAATGTTATTTTTTCCTCTGGCTTCTACAATTCCCCTTTATCTTTGGTGTTCAGAAATTTGACATGTGCATATGTGTGTGTGCGTGTGGGTGTGTCTGTTATTCTACTTAGGATTCTTTGAACTTCTTGCACCTGTGCTTTTTTTTTTAAGTAAAAATCTAAAATTTTCAGTCATTATCTCTTCAGTATTTATGTCTCTTCCTCTTTCTACTCTTCTAAGACTCCAATAGTACATTTTTATTCCATTCCATATTGTCTCACAGCTCTTGATGCTCTGGGCTTGTTTTGTTGTTGATTTTATCCATATTTTTCTCTTTGTCCTGTGTTAATCATTTCTATTGCCCTATCTTCAAGTTCACTGATTCTTTCCTCAACAATGTCCAGTTCCCTTTTAAACCTATGAAAGGAATGCATCTTTGATATCAAGTTCTTTCTTTTCATTCATAGTATTTCCATTTGATTATTTTCCCCAAAAAATAATTTCACCTCTTTGTTGAAATTTTCCATCTGGTCATCCATGTTGTTCACTTTTTCCAATAGATTAGTTATCAATCATAGTTATTATAAAGTCTTGTTTGATATTAACATCTGGGTCATAGTCTAATTCTATTGATTGATTTACCTCTTAACAATGAAATTTTGTTTCTTTGTCTTTTGTGTGTTTTCTAATTTTTCATGAAATGATGACTTGGGAAAGAAGTCATTATATTTGTGAAAGGAGTGGAAACCAATATAAATGCTATTTATGCCTGGAAATGGGCACATCTCTTTTCCTGTCAGTTTATCAGAGAGAGAGAGAGAGAGAGAGTGTGTGTGTGTGTGTGTGATTCTAGTCAGTTGTTTAGCTCTGTTGTTGTTATAATCACTTTGGGGGCACCACAGACTTTATTTTCCTCCAGCGGTAGCTGGGTTTCTTTTTTTATTTTGCAGTCTCTGTGATGCTAATGGATTTTTCTCAATGTTTCTATTTTCTTAGCTTTCAGTGGTGCCAGCATGCCTGCGCCACGGGGGGGGGTATTTCTCTTGCTTCTCCCTAGCAGTAGACTGCCATTTCTTGTAAGTTTGTGTGAGACTCATGGTGAAGGCAAGAGGAATTCTTAGGTCTCCTCATCCAGCTCTTGCCTATGGCAGTGCCTGTGCACCTCTCTTGGGAGTGGAGGTTTCTCATTTTTATTGTTCTATCCATTCCCTCCCAAGGCAACCAAACTGCCTTGGGCATGTGGTATGTCCTTGAGACCCAATGGTGTGTGAGCTTTCTGCTCTTCCTCCAGCAATGGATAGGTTGTTTCTATTCCTTGTTTACAAGTAGTGAGTCTCTGCCAATTCTCTGGGTATGAGACAGTTTCCTTCCCCAGTGACTTAAGACTTTTGCTTCTTATAAGGAAAGGGTCTAGGAAGATGACAGGGTTCTGTGCAAGTCTCTCCATGGTCACTGATTACTTCTGGCATGACTGTGGCACTAACTGTAGCTATTTCTGGTCTTTTGCCCTGCCCCAACATTCCTTGTATATACTCAGTGGAAGACCATGAATAAGAGCTTGAGATTGCATGCAGAATCCTCTTGTCTGTGGAGCTCCAAGTGATTTTAAATGAACATGTTCATTTACAGTTGGCCGTTATGAATTTGTTAAAAATTAAATCTGTTTTCTCCTAATTCACTTTAATGGTGACCACTGGCAAAACTAAAGCAGCTTGTTTGAACCATGTCTCCTTAAAGGGGCTCATCACTTCAAATTCATTCTATCTGATTGCCTGGAAACCTCAGTTCTCTGATGGGCTCAGAAACATTGTAGTTTGGCAGAATATCTGGCTTTTCCTCATTGTTATAATAGGAATGACATTCTCTTTGTGGCTTTCTACATACAAAACTGAAATTAGATCTCCTATGGGAAAGTTTTCATTTAAAAAATGATTTCTTGGGCGCCTGGGTGGCTCAGTGGGTTAAAGCCGCTGCCTTCGGCTCAGGTCATGATCCCAGGGTCCTGGGATCGAGGCCCACATCGGGCTCTCTGCTCGGCAGAGAGCCTGCTTCCTCCTCTCTCCTCTCTCTCTGCCTGCCTCTCTGCCTACTTGTAATCTCTCTCTCTGTGTCAAATGAATAATAAAAAAAATAATAATAATAAAATAAAATAAAAAAAATAATAAAAAACGATTTCTTTACTAGATATAGGACCATTCAAATTTTCTACTTCATCTCTGGTAGGTTTCCTTTTTCTATTAATTTTCTCATTTCCTCTAAACTTTCAAACTTTGGCATAAAGCTTTTTTTTTTTTGAGATTTGTTTATTTATTTGAGAGAGAGGGAGCAAGCTGGGGGGAGGTGCAGAGGGAAAGAATCTTCCAGCAGACTCCCCACTGAGTGGGTAGACCAACTCAGAATTCAGTCTCATGACCCATGAGATCATGACTTGAGCCAAAAACAAGGGTCAGACACTCAACTGACTGAGCCCCCAGAATGCCTGGCATGAAGCTTTTAATAATATTCTGTTATTTTTTTACTTTAATAATTTAGGTTTAGTATTAATGTACCTTTTTACATTCCTGACATTATTTAAGTTTTCTCTGTTTTTAACTTGTTCGGTTTTAGTAGACTTTTGAAAGAACCAACTCCCAGCTTTGGTGAGCTCTATTTTATATATTTTCTCTATTTTATTAATTTCTGTTCTCATCTAATCATTTCATTCCTTCTAGTTTCCTTGAATTTGTTGTTTTTGTTCTAACTTCTTGTGATATATACTCATTAATTTTCAACTTATTCATTTAAAACATACATTTAGAGTTGTCATTTCCTCCCACACATGATTTACATTTTATATGAAATTTTATCAGTATCATTCAATTCACATAGCAATTTCTTCTTTGACCCTTGGTTTATTTAGAAGTATATTTGTATTTTTCCAAACTAATGGACATTTTCTATTTATCATTTTGCTATTTATTTCTACCTTAATTAACTTGTAATCAACTTTTATAATCTAGCATATGGTAAATTTTGTATTTTGAATATTGTATTGTACAATTATTAGCAAGTGAATTGTTTTATATCTGTACACATATACAAATAATGATTAGGTTAAGTTATTTCTTATTTTGGCCAATTCTTCTATACCTTTACTAATCTATTTGTTCATCTGTTCTACCAATCACTGAGCAAGCTGAATGAAAAATCTTCCATTATGATTATGAATTTGTAGTTCGATGAAATTTTGCTTTATTTATCGTGAGTCTATTTATCATATTCAATTTTAAATTATAGTATCTTCCTAGTAAATTAACTCTTTTATTATTGTGAAGTGCTACACTTTATATCTTATAAGGTATTGTGCCTTAAAATATAATTTGTCTGGGGTCCCTGGGTGCTCAGTTGGTTAGGTGTCTGACTTCAGCTCAGGTCATGATCCCAGGGTCCTGGAATTGAGCCCCACATTAAGCCCCACTGAGTGGGGAGTCTGCTTGTCCCTTTCCCTCTGACTCTCCTTTTGCTCATTCTCTCTCTCTCTCAAATAAATAAATAAAATCTTTAAAAAATATATGTATATAATTTGTCCGATATTAATATAGCTACATCAGGATTTATATTACATATAAATATATATTTTTGTTAGGATTTATATTATATGTAAGTATGTATTTACTTACATATTAAATCAAAAACATATTTTTTTCATTTTACTTGCAATTTTTCTGTATGTGTATATTTAAATTTTCTAAATAACATGTTTGGTTTGGTTTTTTAATCTAGCCCTTAATGTCCTTGTCTTTAAATTAGAATATTAAAACTATTTACATCTAATATAAATCTATCATCAAACTGTTTTCTATTTGTCATTTCTATATTTGTTCCATTTTCTTTCTGTCCTTCTTTGGAAATATTTTTTAAAAATCACATTTCTGGGGATGCCTGGGTGGCTCAGTTGGTTAAGCAGCTGCCTTTGGCTCAGGTCATGATGCCAGGGTCCTGGAATCGAGTCCTGCATCTGGCTCCTTGCTCAGCAGAAAGCCTGCTTCTCCTTCTGCCTCTGACTGCCACTCTGCCTGCTTGTACTCTCTCTCTTTCTCCGACAAATAAACGCATTAAAAAAAACCTTTTAAAAAATCACATTTCTGTATTTTATTAGTTACTTAAAAATGTTTTTATCTTAAAAATTATACCATGCAGCCATGCTTTATATTAGTAATATTATTATTAATTATATAATCAAATGCTATAATTAAATATATTAAATATCATTATGTAATTAACAATTACTATTATATTAGTATGAGAGGAATTTAAGTACTTTTATCTCTTCCCAAATAATGCAAACACCTTAGAATACTTTAACTTAATTTACCTACCTCCTAAGTCTACCTCCTAAGTGAGGTATATATCCCCAGTCAATTTCTCTACCTCTTAAGTTATTTACTTCCAGTGAGCTATTGGTGTTACATATTTTAATTTTCAACGTTTTTAAAAATCTCACAAAAGCATTATAATTTTTAAGGTCAATATTTATTTAGATTTACCACAGAGTTGTCCTTTTTGTTGTTCTGCTTTCATTCCTGGCTCTGGGTTTCCATGTGGGTGGTTTCATTATTTTTATCCCTGACAACACATTTTTGAGTGTTTTTTTAGTTCAGGTCTGCTGATGATAAATGCTCTAGTTTTTATTTATCAGAAAATATGTTTATTTTACTCTCATTCATGAAGATTGTTGCTGGATATAGGGATCTAGGGAGGGAGTTATTTTCTTTAGCACTTTGACAGAATAATATTGCCTCATTGTCTTCTGGATTCCATATTTCCTTTGAGAAAATAATGTTAGTTTTATTAGGGCTTTTGCCTCATTCTCTCTCTCTCCTCTCCTAGAATTCCAGTTATATATTTGTTAGTCATTTTCACTGTATCCACTATGTCTCCTATACTTTTTCTGAATTGTCCATTCTTTTGTGTTTCCAGGAAAATATTCTGAATATTTTCTTCTAAACTTTCTTCAAGTTCACTAATCCTCTCTTAAGCTCTAATGTATTTTTTTAAAAGATTTATTTACTTATTTTAGAGAGAAAGAGAGAGAATGCCCAATGAGCAGGGGGTGGGGCGCAGAGAGAGAGGGAGGGAGAGAATCCTTGAACAGACTCCCTGCTGAGTGTGGAGCCTGACTCTGCGGGACTTAATCCCAGCACCTGAGATCATGACCTGAGTCAAAACCCGAGTCAAAAGTTGGATGCCCAACTGACTAAGCCACCCAGGCACCCCAAGCTCCAATGTATTTCTAAATCCATCCTTTCAGTACTTAGTTTCAGTTATTGTATTTTTCTGTTCTAGAATGTTCCATATAGTCACTTTTTAAATAGCTTCCAACTCTGTGCAAAAATTCCCAATCTTTTCTTGAACATATTAAAAATAGTGAGTTTAAAATTCATGTTAGATAATTTCATTATCTGGAACACCTGTGGGTCTGTTGCTATTATCTGTATTTTTTTTTAAGATTTTATTTTTTTATTTGACACAGAGAGAGAGAGAGAGAGAGATCACAAGTAGGCAGAGGGGCAGGCAGAGAGAGAGGAGGAAGCAGGCTCCCGGCTGAGCAGAGAGGCTGAGCAGAGGGCCTGATGTGGGGCTTGATCCCAGGACCCTGAGATCATGACCTGAACTGAAGGCAGAGGCTTTAACCCACTGAGCCACCCAGGCACCCCTCTTTTGTTTTGTTTTGTTTTTTAAATTGTGTTGGCCCCTCTCTTTGAATTCATGTCACTTTTTAACTTATATGCCTGACATTAATATGAAAAATTTTACAGGCAATTTGAGGCTCTGGATGTATTTTTTTCTAAGGAGGGTCATATCTGTGTCTGGCAGGTAGATAAGGGTACTATGAATCCCAGATGAGTTTAATTCAAACATAGGTTGAGATCATTCAAAGTTGGACCTCAGAGCCTTTAAGAACTGATTTATTTCTAGTTCACCCTTACTTGTAGGGATGCAACAAAACTCAAAACCTAAGGGATTTACTATGGCTACTTCTTTTGGTGAGTCAAAGCTTGAATTTGTCTTCCTAGCCCCTGGCCAACTCACCCTCTCCTTCTGGAACTGCAGATGCTCCCTGGGCAAAAGTGGTCCTAAATACCTGACTCACTTCTTGGGGTTCCTTTCTTTTAGATGTTAACCAAGTGATTTTTCACTGCTCTGGTAACTCTTCATTGCCTGCAAATTATACATACACATTTTTCCAGCTTTTGTAATTGCTCCCAGTGGAAAGGTTTCTCCAAATTTCCCTCTGTCACCACTGGAGAGAAAAGTCCATCCCTGCTTTCAAAGAAACAGGCCAAACACCTTAACCCACTCTCCAGGGCCTGGGTAGAATAGATTATTCTTAGTCTCACTCCTGTGAATTATTATTAGTTTGTCTGATGACCCCAACTACTGAACTCTCTTGGACTTTGAACTCAACTACCTGGTTCAAATCCGGACTTTTATTAGCTGTGTGTTCACGGGCATTAATGAGCTTCGTTATACCTCTCTTTCATCATTTGTAGAACATATATAACAGGGTTGCTACCAGGACAAAATGAGTATGATAATTAACATGATGATCTTGGATTAGTGTCTGTCAGATAGTAAAAGCTCAGAAAGTTGGCTATTAATATTCTTTACTTGATTAACCTGAAGATACAGCTTAAAAGATGACCTTTTATTTCCAAACCAGATAAAAAAATCAAGGAGTTTGTATAGTGAGAGACTTTCCAGTCTTGAAGACTAAGTAACTAAGCCACAGATAGGCAAAGAAGATGAAACTCTTTGCTCAAAATATAAGACTTAGATAGCAGAAGAAGAGTTCTGAAATGACATGCACTATTTTTTAGTAGTATGGTAATGATAAATTATATTCAAGGATCTCAGTTTGCTCATCTGCAAAAGAGAATTATTACAATGCTGGCTGTGCCTGCTTCAGAAAGCCATTACAAAGTCATAGCTGGAAATCAAGTGCAATACCATTTATTAATGCCACCTCTCAGAAAATTCCTGAACCTTCTCATTTAAAATAGGAAAATCAGGGGGCGCCTGGGTGGCTCAGTCAGTTAGGCAACTGACTTTTGATTTTAGCTTGGGTCATGATCTCAGGGTCGTGAGGTCAAGCCCCACGCCTACCTCTGTACAGAGCCCCGTGGAGCCCGCTTAAGATTCTTTCTCTCTCCCTGCCTCTGCCCCTCACGCCTTCCCTCTCCCTCTCGTAAATAAATAAATAAATAATAAACTGTGTCAATTAAAAAAAATAAACTAAGAAGACCAGAAGTCAAACTTCTGGAGTAGATGTGCTTACTGGAGTGTATGCTGTGCACAGGCATGCAGGACTTGCTTGCTGAAAAGAGAAAGAAATGTCTGACAGCTGAGTCCGATCTTTCACATGAATCGTTCTGCCCCCCCCGCCCCATCCCCGTTGCCAGCAGCTCATCCTACAGTGCTGGAAGTACGGCCAGACGGAGTCACTGGCTTACTGGATGCTGACGGGCCCGAAGCAGGGAAATTCAACTGTTCTAACATTTCTCGCTCCTCCCCAGGGGCCTGAGGCTGTCAGTGGAGTGATGAGAAAGAGGAACAAAGATGGGAAAAGACCAGCAGCTCTTCTTGAAGCTGTGGCCCTCCCTGCCCCCACCCCCAAGCCACCTGCTGAAGGGAGGGAGGTTGCAAGAACCACATTTTCCATTCCTCAAAGCCAAACAAGCACAGAGAATCAGCCGAGCCTCCCTAAATTGGTGCCTGATGGGGAAATAAAAAACTGAATCCACTGAAAGGCCGCATCTGTTAAATGAATCTACAGCCTGAGGACCAAATCAAAACAGATGTGCTTAACCAGTAGGGACCCCTCCCACAGAGAGACATTTCTACCTCCTTGTCCTAGGCATGTCTTCTCCCTGCCAGGAGATCTGGCCAGGTTACTGGAGCCACGCACTTTCATCAGGGACTCCGAGGGTGTTCAGAGTCCAGTCCTCCTCACCTCACTTACGTGCATCCGTCAGGGAGCCCCGCGCAGCCCCGGCCTGAAGCTGTCAGTGAAGAGGCAAATGCAGGCATGGAGGCCAGTGAGACCCAGCGGCTCTAATTCCACCGGTCTCCTTCATTCTGGCTCCTGTCCATGGGCTCGGGTCCCCAGCTGGCTCAAAAACGTAAGTCCTGGCCGTTCTCCAAGGCCTGACATGGCTCACTCTTCTAGAAGTTTCCTCAGTCTCCGGGACAAGCCTATCACTTCTTTGTCTCTTCCCACAACATGTCTGTGAAAACCTCTACCACAGAGACCGCCAGGGGCCCACCAACTGGCTCCTGGGAGTTTGTGAATTTCCTGCACTTTTATGCAGATTTTCCCATATGGGCATCTGTACATTTTTTTTTCTGAGGAGAAAAAAGTAAGTCACTTTCATCAGGTTTCAGAGAAGTTGATGCCTTAAAAATGTTTAAGATAAATATGAATACAACTCGACTTCAGTATAACCTTGATAGTAAGAAATGTGTTGTGAAAGATGGGATGGGGAAGGAGACAAACCATAAGAGACCCCTAATCTCACAAAACAAACTGAGGGTTACTGGGGGGTGGGAGGGTAGGGATAGGGTGGATGGGTTATGGACATTGGGGAGGGTTTGTGCTTTATTGAATGCCGTGAAAGATGTAAGCCTGATGATTCACAGACCTGTACCCCTGGGGCAAAGAATAAAAAAAGAAAGAAAGGAATAAAAAAAAAAGAAATTGTGATGGACAGTTGGAAGCCTGTCTCTCTTGCTAACCTAGAACAACCCACCAAGGTGGTGCCACCGAGGGGCAGCCTAGAATACAGTGCTTGCTAAATGTTTGTTAGATCAGTGCTGGGTCTCTCAACCCTTGGAACGGCTGGGCTGGCAGAATCTGAAAGGCATCAAATGCAGCTTTTTCAGTGTGAGAGGTACTGGAAACTACCCACAGACCCCCACCCCCACATACCCCCACCCCCACATGAATGCAGACACAGAAGCCTGACTGGCCTCGGCCACCTCAGAGTCCCCCATCCCCAAATCCTCCAGCAGCCTGGAACACCTGCAGGCATCCAGGAAGCTCTGTGAGGTGATTCAGTCATGATTCATAAAAGCAACCACGAAACCACAGAATCCCTCCCTTACCACCTCAATTTGCCAGGCTTCTCTCCACTCTTTCCCATCCTGCTCCAAAGCTGGCAGATTTTGCTGGAGAAAACCGCAAAACTACTGATGGAGCTGTCCTACACCCGTGACTTCCCTGGGCCTTGGCACCATTACTCCCCTCTGTGAGGTGACATTCTCTAGCATCCTACCCATAGAAGCTACATTAAACTCCATTCCCTTCAGCGCAATCCCCCTGCCTCTTCTCTGCACTTCCACCTCTCTGCCTAAGGGATCGCTGGGCTACCCACATTGAGTTTCCTCAAATGTCCTCCACCCGAAAATCTCGATCAACTCCCTTCCTACAGGCCAGTTTCTGAGGAACCATGGCGTCTCAGGCTTGCCATGGCTAATCTGCCACCTGTCTTTTCAACATTTTTTATGAAAAATTTCAAATATATATAAAAGCAACTGCAGTATTAAAATGAGTCCCTGTATGACCATGACCTAGATCTATCTGTTAGCATTTTCCATATTTGTTTGCTCACTTTTTCCTTGCTGAAATATTATGAAGATGCACACATTACATTTACTCTAAACACTTTGGTGCATGACTCTAAAGTATAAAGACATATGCTGACATGTGACAGTGATAATCATACTACAGCAAACAAAACCAACAGTGGTTCCTTAGTGACGTCTAATGCTACCCTCCATTCAAATGTCTCTCCCTGTGCCCCCAAAATGTGTTTTACAATTGCTTTGCTTGAGACAGAATTCAAACAAGGGCCATACTTTGCATTTGATTCTTTTATATCTTAAATGTTGTTTCAGTCTTAAGCTGCCCTCCATGCTCTGCTCCCTGCCCCCATGTGTCTTTCCCAGTGGCCAATTGACCAAGACTATTTAATGCTCTACCTTTTTGATGTGTCTGATTCCTTAGTCTGTTATTTAACTCATTCATCTGTGCCCCATATTTCCTGTCAACCAGAAGTTTGAAGAGGCTTGACTGGTTCTGAAACTCTGGCGAGCATCAGACTTAGCTGAAGAACATGGTAGAAACATGAGGGCGAACCTGCCTTGTTGAGGCTGGGGCTCCAAGTTCCCCACTAGCTCTTCAAGGCCCTCTGGTACCATGGCGACAGGGGATGCCTCATGGATCATTCTCATGCACCCACTTTAGTGATGGTGATACCTACAAGGGGTGTGGGTGGTGACAGGCTGACCACCCCCCAATGTCAAGTCCTGTCTGCTCCTTTGACTTCCTTTTTCATTTTGTTCAGATTCCTCGGGACATTTTTCCATTAATTATTTTCATGTTCTCTTGTTTCTTCAACTTCTCCTCCATGGACTACCTCTTTCAAAAAAGAAAGAGAAAGAAATTAAGAAATAGAAAGGAAGAAAGAGAGAGAGAGAGAGAAAGGAAGGAAGGAAAGAGGGAGGGAGGGAGGGGGAAGGAAGGGAAGGGAAGGGAGGGAAAAGCATGCTTATTGCAGTGTGGCTTATAATAGTAAAGAAATAGATCAAACTTCAATGTTCAAAGAGGGAACTGGCTATATACTTTATTGAATAAAATCATTTGCAGCTACTAAAAATTACATCATACAAAAATATGTGAAGGCACGGAGAAACATTCCTGCTCCAACCTGAAAACAAAGCTACAAGGCAGACATGTAAATAAAGTAGCCATATCATGTGTAGCTACGTCCCTTTTGAGGAAACAGCCTCACAAGCAACTGATCGACCACAAACACCTGCTAAGGAACAAGCATAAGGTCCAGTCAGCTGTGAATTTATCTGGGTGGTGGCACTGGGCAGGAACTTCAGCTCTGTCTCCCGCTTTTCTACAATTTCCAAATCCTTCTAAAATGGGCACACATTAATCTGGGAACCAGAAAACTGTGTTAATTAAAACAACAGAAAACATTTCTTGCTTTGGTGTCTCCCTCAATTTACACCTTCCTCCTTGCATTTCTCGAATGAGTTGTTGATACTTAGTTTCCCTGCACTTAAGTCCCATTCATTCATCTTGTGCTCCTGCGTGGTACTCTGTCTCCAGTCCAAACAGTCTATGGACAGTCCTCTCTTCAACATGTATTTGCCCCAAATCCCTGCTCTCACCTTAACCTCACTGAAGCATTTGGAAGTGTTGACCTTATTAATTTCTTTCCCTTTCTTGAAACGGTCTTCTCCCCTTCTTCCCACAGAATTACTCATATTCCTGCAAATATTTATTGAATACTTGATATGTGCCAGAGAGTGTTCTAGGCCCCTGGGATATATCAGTGAAAAGAGGCAAACAAAAAACTGTACCCGTGGGGTTTACATTCTGGTGGGAGGAGGCAAAATAAATAATAAGTGTAGGAAATGAGTTCCATGGTATTGAAGATGATAAGGGCTGTGGGAAACACAAACCACGGTAACAGGCGTTGGGTTAAGGGCGGTCTGCGGTGGTTCTAACAGGGTAGGGTCTACACCTCATGTGAAAAGGATATCTGGGCAAAGACATGAGCGAGGTGATAGGAATCACCGGGAATCACTAGGGAAACTGGGGAAAGAGGGGTCCAGTCAGAACACCAGGTGGTGCCGGCTGGAAGCCCACATGGCAAGGGGGTGCTGGGAGGACAGCAGGAGGTGGGGTCTGAGAAGGGGAACTGCCCTGAAGACCGGGCTCTCTGAGTGGACACCAGAGCTACTGAGGGCTCGGAGACGTGCAGAATCCGACGTCCGCGTTGAAGGCATTCAGGCAGAGAAGCGCGGAGACCCATGTGGAGCCTTTGCAGATGCAGGACGGGCCAGGCCAGGTGGAAGTAAGTCTGAGATTCTGGATCTGGCTTGAAGACAGAGCCCACCCCATATTGCTCAGTCCTTTGCTGCCCTGTCTTTTTCCTGCTCCCTAAGAACCAGCTCCCTTTTCTTCCTTTTCTCTGTAACCTTTGTAACCCCAGCCACTTGGGTGGCTCACCTAAGTTCCCGCGGTCAGGCAGGACTGGTGCTCTGTCTTCTTCCAGCTCAAGAGTCCCATCCTGAGATCCCTCTGGAAGGACACCATGGACGATCGTTCTATCTCTTGGATATAGGGTCAATCCAGGAACTAAGTAGCTTGCACTCAGGCTCTGAGTGAATCAGAACAGCTCTGTCCCGTCTTAAGAACAGAAGCAGGCCCTTTGGACTCTCATTTAGAATCAGGAAGACAGCATTTCACAGAGCGCGTTCATATCTACTATGCCATTATTTAATTTGATTAAATAACGATAACCAGCGGTACCCCTGGGCTGTGGCCTGGCAGGTGCAATTACACTCGCTTCTCATTTCGAGTGCCTTACTCGGTGACGGTGCCAGTGAGTGGTGGAGACGGGGCTAGAACTCAGGTCTCCTGGCTCCTCGTTGATGGAACCAGTCTCTGGGAATCCTGGGGCCCTTGTTGCACGAAGGACCATCCTAAAGCACAAGTAAGAGCATCGGGATAGCTGTGCATTCTGGCAAGGAAATAACTGGAAAACAAGAAAGCTTTTCAGGGCTGGTCAACGTGCCCTGGCGCCCAGAGCAGATGGAGTCCCTCCATGAAGCCCCTGGCTCCGGCTGCCCCCTCTCCTGCTGCCTCCCAGGGCCCGCAAGACCCTGCCGGCCCCCAACTGCCCGGAATCGATGCCGGTATGCTGTCCTGCCACCAACGGAGGCCCCTTCTCTTTGCACTTTACTTTGCTACTAGGAGAGGGAAATGAGATCCCAGCTCAAGTTTAACTTTGGGAGTGCTGAGCAGAGACAGACTGCCACGCTTGTGGGGAGCTGGGGGGCTCCGCGGCTGGAAATGGCCTTCAAACTGAATGGACGATGAAGGCTGAAGGCGATACTACACTTAGGCTATAATTAATTTAGAATTTGAAATGGGGAGAAACCTTACTTGTTTCAAGCTGGGCAAACCAGAGGCTGCCTTAGGGCTGCAATTCCTTCTCACATTCCTATCAGAACCACGTACCTAGAAAAAGCCAGCTCCATTCCACCAAAGAGGCCCTTCTCTCTGACCCATTTCCCATTATTCAAGCAATTAGTACATAGCCTGTGTTCCAGGAAATTAATGATCTGTTGGTGGGCGGAAGGCGGGATTTATGGGCCTGTTCCCGGGCATCATCAGAGCTCTCCTGTCCCTAAGTGCTGCCCTCTGCGCCATACAAGTGAGCGAGCGCTCAGGTCCTGGGGAGGCTCCTTGCCTTCTTGGACTCAGCCCCTCCCCCGCAGGTGGTCCTCCGGGGAGGGGGCGGGGCTTTCAGGGACCAGCCTCGCAGTTGGAGGCGGAGCTCCAGGAAGGGGGTTGGGGGCTGGAGTTCTGGGAATGCTGGAACTCCCGGCCACAGCAAGGGGCGGCTGCCTGTTAGGTCTCTGAGGGACTTCCACAGGAAGGATTTCCTCTTTCCCTCTGCCCAAATGGCCCACCTCTGGAACAGGTTAGAGAGAATCAGGTGAGAAGTTACCCTTTCCTAGCCTATTCGAAGAACTCAACAGAATGCTCTTCTTCGACATTGAGACCGTGAAGTCAGACCTATCTCCGAGGTCTGTGCTCTAAAAGACGGGAGGAGTGGGGAAAGAATAAACATATACATAGAAACACTAAACCCAACCAGAGGGGGCAGCGGCCTGCGGGAGGGCTGAGCAGTCTGTGACAAGTCCCCGCAGAATGAGGGCGTGTGTAATGCAAGTGTGGGTGAGGCACATGGGAGGCCACCCTGTTTGGAGAATATTGGCCCAGTGACCTTAAGGCCAGGATCCACCTGGTAGTCAAGGTCACCAACAAGAACCCAGGCCATATTGCAACCATAAATCTACTGGGCATTAAAAACTCCTCAATTAACTGAGAGGCAACCACAAAAATTGTAGGAGAAAATAGCCCAAAGGTTGTTTGGAATTGATCCCCTAACAGGGAAACATCTTTGGATCACAGAAAGACCCAGATTTAAATTTAGAAATGCTTAAGAGAATCAACCCACAGTGAGAGTATTTTGTGGTTAAGGTGTTGAGAGATCATCTGCCATGGGTTTCTCATGTTTCTTCACATCTTGTGAGCAGATGCCTGACTGCCTTTCTTCTGGACTATCTTTTCAAGGGCGTGTGACGAACAGCTATGGAAAACAGAGACAGTGTTCCTGCAGAACAAAGGGCAGGTTGGTTTACTGTCCAGATAATGCCATCCTCCACAGCAAAAGTGAAGCAGACTTACTGTCCCTTTAAAAAGATTTGGGTACCCTAACTCCAGGGCTCCTGTCCTATAACCCACTGTGTGTGCAAGTGTCACTTGGCCCTTTTCACACCACCCTAGGGGATTGGGACTTGAGGACTAGCATAAATGCTGATACTCTGGATACTACAGCTATGAGTAACCAAGTCCTTTGTCTCTGACTCAGAAGTCTCGTGTCTTTTGCCAGCATCCACCAACCAGTTATTTTGAAAGTAGGCTAAAATTTCAGATTCTTCCCAATTCTTAACGTAAGTATTCCATCCATATTTAGTATTTAAGTTCTTATAGTACTTAGGAAATTTTGGCATATGCAAGTAATAGGCCAGCTTTGTGATTTCATATTGAAATTAAGAGATTTAAATTTGTGATTTTTAATGTCAAATTTGCTAAATTTATAGAGTGTAAGAACATTTAAGAAGACCTATATTCATCTTGTTTATCATTGTAATTCATTAGACTTGTGAAAATCATCTACAGACCCTGGAAAACTCTGGTTTATCTATCAGACAAGTGAAGTATCTTACAAAGGAAAAAAAAATATATATATATTAAATTTATAAATCCAATTTTAAATGTTTGAATGAGTTCAACAACTCAGCTTGGGGTTTTTTTTTGGTTTTTTTGTTTTAAAGATTTTATTTATTTATTTGACAGAGAGAGATCACAAGTAGGCTGAGAGGCAGGCAGAGAGAGAGGAGGAAGAAGGCTCCCTGCCGAGCAGGGATTCCGATTCGGGGCTTGATCCGAGGACCCTGAGATCATGACCTGAGCCGAAGGCAGAGGCTTTAACCCACTGGGCCACCCAGGCGCCCAGCAACTCAGTTTGTAATTGGGACCACATCTTTCTTTTTAAGATTTTATTTATTTATCCGACAGAGAGAGAGAGAGAGAGAGAGAGAGACCACAAGCAGGGGGAGCAGAAGAGGCAGAGGGAGAAGAAGGCTCCCTGCTGAGCAGGGAGCCTGACGTGGGGTTTGATCCCAGGACTCTGGGGTCATGACTTGAGCCAAAGTCAGACACTTAATGACTGAACTACCCAGGTGCCACGATCACATTTTTAAGATACTTTAAATTTTCTATTAAAAATTTTATATTGATTTCTACTTCTATGTAGGATATAGAGAGCTGGAAAGCTCTCTTCTGTAACAATGAGAATGAGCTAAGTAATAGTGCTATATGGTAAACTATGGGAGGTACACTTGTGATGATCATGGCATAACGTATCAAGATGTTGAATCACTGTGTTGTACAACTGAAACTAATGTAACATTGTGTGGCAAATATACTCACATCTTTTTAAATGCCAGATAAAATACAAAATGACAACTTATCTTGAATTCACCAGAGAAATGACATCACAGGACAACTAAGTAGCTCTCTGCCTTCTCTAAGTTTTTGAGGTGACATTCTAACCCGGAATGAGACATTATTTCGGATTTCCTCTTAGCCAGAATGGGAAAGTTTCAAGAGCTTCCCCTTGGTTTTTCTTAGCACTGTGGCTCTTACTCTGTAAGAGTGCTCCAGCAGCTGTTATGTACGTCCATTCCCAGTATAAACTCAGGGACCAGGGAGATGAACACTGGGGGTGTATGGATCCATTGAGCTCACTATGAGATGGATTTGGAACCAGAAGTTCCCCCTCATCAGTGTGGGGGTTGCAATGGCACTTTGGGTCTTATGGTATTGATTTTAGGTTGAATCTTGATTTCACAGGTCTTCAAAGATTTAAGTCCTTCTTTTTCCTCTGGAGAAATAGCCATAGGTCCTTGTGGAGACGGACGAAGGGAATAATCACTACTGTGTATGCTTGCTGGGATGTTGCGAGGTCATTCCTCAAAGACACCCAGGCTCCCCCTTCAGTGATTAGCTCTGGGTCTGACAACTGGTTCAGGTCTGGAAACTGGGCAAAAGATCACGGTTTTCCATTGCAGCAGCTGACGTCAGTCTTTGGCTCACCTGCTCTTCATCTTCGGTTACACAGTCCAAGCAACATGCTGCAACCTTACCACTAGGAACACCGTGGTTTCTTAGTCACCGCTTCCTGATTCCTGCAAATAAGGGTCTAGGCTGCCATTGCATCCTTTCTGTTCTTACAGTCATTTGTCTGCTTTGCCTTTGATGGTTAAGCCTTGCCAACTATGCTGTGCTCTTCTTGAAGGCTGTCATTCCTGGTGACCCAGGGGAGCCCAGACCACGGCAGCCTGGAAGGGACAGTCACCAGGAGCTTCTCAACAATGCCGGTGAGCCCCTCACTGCCATATTCCTTATCTGACTAGTGAAGTGCTTGGGCTTTCCCAGAGACTTGTTAATTGGTAGACTCTGATCTTGCATAATAAATCTAGTCTTGTATGCCTGCCTCCCGGAGCCTTCTACCCCTTCCGCTGCCAAGGGAGTTCTGGCATTACTATCTCCTTTGGTTGAGGCCGTCTTTATTACTGAGCCGCAGGGCATGGTCTCAACAACAGAGTAGGGGTGGCTCTACGTGTCCTTGAGAGGATGCTAAACCCTGAATCATGGGGGAGTGCCCACAAGTCAATAAACTCTCCCTTCTCTAGCCTTCTATTTCCCTCCCTCGCCAGGAATCTCATTCCCGGAAGGGGATTCATTCCCGGAAGGGGACTTCCTGGATCATGTGCGTACGTGTCAGTTGGGTTCTGTGGCCCTTTCTGAAGAAGGAAAGCACTGCTCTCATCTGCCAGGCTGAGATATGCTAGGCCTAATTACTGGCCTACAACTGGGATTGGCAAACGATGGCCTATAGGTCAAATCCAGCCTGTTTTTGTAACTAAAGTGTTGTTAGGAAGACAGCCATACGCCTTCATCTACATATCTGCGAAGCTGCTTTTGTGATGTGATGTGGGAGTTAGGACAGAGGTTGTGTGGCCTGCAAAACCCAGGATATTTGCTGTCTGTCCCTTTGCAGAAAAAGTTGGCCAACTCTGGGTCCAGCAGCTGTGAGCACTGGGGGAGGAAGTCTGGAGAAGGGCAAGTATCATCTTACAAGTCACCTGCCTCCAGTGAGACCTCCAATGACCTTGGGGCAAGGGGGGGGGCTGCTCTCCTCCAGAAAGAGGGGTGGGCCTCTTCTGCAAGGCCAGAGAGGGCCAAGAAATCAGAGGATAGAATGTTCTTGAGCACATCTACCCAGATGTCCCATTCCAGGTCCTCCGGTCCCATTCTTCCTTACTGAGCCCTGGACGTCGGCATAAGATATTTGCTGCAGCCATTAACTCAGACATTGCTATAGTTTTATCTGGTCCAAAGCCACATTTACTGCAGAATGTGCTACTTGACCCCAGCAGGCGACAATCCTTTTCCATGCTACTGCAGAGGGCTGGTTCCCCTTCTGAGCCCACTTCAATGGTTGGCTGACTCGGGTCTGCTCTTGTCTTACTTTGGTGCACTGATGCACCTAACATTCCCCAGTGATCCCCACCGTCGCCCCCATTCCGCCCCAGTGCTAGTGACCCTGGGGAAGCAGGTGCACTTCCTGGTACGGACATCGAATTCGGAACTAGTCAGGCTTTGGTCAGAAGTTATAAACCACACCAATTACTTTTACATAGAAAATTTAATGTAGGGAACTTAAAAGCAGGTATTGAGGAACTGGACAGGTAGAAAGGAACATGGAGACCAAGCATCCTGGTTTGCCCAGAACTACGCTAATGTCAGAACGTCCTGCATTCTCAGAAACCTTTTAGTCGCAGGCAAAATGGAACAGCAGCTAAGACCACAGACTAGGGAAGAGTCTGTCTGAGGAGGGGGCACCCACTAGCTGGTACTGGTGTGTCTGAGGGGAAACAATCCGTTTTCCAGGAAAAGTCGTGAACTGGGACCAACTGTTGCTATTGGAACCAAGTTCACCTCCGGAATGAAGAATCACTGCTGAGTGGCCCTGGGAATGATGGGAAGCAAGCAGGGAGGAGCAAGTCCCTTCTTCCCCGCCCAGCCCTCAGTTTCCCTCCAGCATCCCGCGGCCTCCGGGAGCCTGACTAGGGGCAGCTGGCAACGTGGAGAAGTAATGCTGAGAGTCCCAGCTGCAGCATCACAGGGCAGGGTCTGGAAGTTCCATCTGGCATCTAGCATGTGGCAGGCTCCTAGGCTGGGCTGCTGTTGCTTGACAACAAGCACACAGTGCAGATGTTGACAGGACAAGAGAGTCTTCCTGATTGTGTTGCTACAGCGTGCCCCTGGGGGGGGGGAGGGGTAGGTGGGGATCACTCCCCATTCCCCACCAAGAACCAGGTCTTTGTTGCCAACTCACAGATGATCCAAGACCTAGAATCTACTGCCAGCCCCTTCCAATACCAACTGTCTTAATTTGGACTCCCCAGTCTGACCCCTAAGGCAAGGGTCTGAGTGCAAGTGGCTTATCTGGGAGGTGGAGGGACAGATAAAGGGAGCGTTACCGGCCAGCTCCCACCACAGGTGACCGCAGGGAAGCTTCCACCCCCAGGACCACCGCAGGCACCATATAGGCTTGAGCTTGGGGAGGGGTTGGTTGTGCCTGCCCTAGCACCAGCCACAGCTGGGCAAGGTGGCTGTTGATGGCACACAGTGGCGGCCACCAAACAGGGAGGAGGAGAAAGATGTGAGGTCTGAGGGCCACATGAGTGAGGAGCCTGAGAGACCCAGGAAATAAGAAGACTGTGGCAGGTGGGGGCGGGGCTGTGGCACTTATGGGCAGGCTTCCAGTCCTGCCTTACCCAGGGGCAAAGTGACCCCTCGCCAGCCGTGGAATGTGCACTAGTACTATTTTCATTTTTCAGGTAAGAAAACCAATGCCCCAAGAGGTTCGACAACCCACCCACAGCAGTGGCCAGTGCAGACTTGGTCCCAGGTCTGTGCAACCAGGAGCCGGCATGCTTATGGGCCCCTCTGTTGCCGCCTGAGCCACCGGAGGCAACACGGGCAGGCAGACACACACACGTGGCCATCTCCCCCACGTGCCAGGTGTGCAGGGTGGAGGCTCGGTAGGCCACTTGCCAACCCCAGGCAGACTCATCCCTGGTGATGCTACAGTGTTGACACTGCAGTCAAGCAGAGGGGGCTAGTCGTGGTGAACAGGAGAGAACACCCAATTTGGCTGGGTCTTTTTTCTCTGTTTTTGTTTTTTTTTTCAAGATTTTATTTATTTGTCAGAGGGAGGGAGGGGAGCATGCACACACATACAAGAAAGGGAGCAACAGGCAGAGGGAGAAGCAGGCTCCCCGCTGAGCAAGGAGCCTGATGGGGGACTCGATCTGGGGACTCTGGGATCATGACCCGGGCCGAAGGCAGACACCTAACCGACTGAGCCACCAAGGTGCCCCACCTTCTCTGGTTATTGAACAAGCCTAGGAAGAGAGCATGTCCTACTCCAAACTGACTACTCTCTTCTGGGAGTGGTTTATGGTAATGATGTCAGGAAACCAGAAGAATCGACTCTGTGAGAGTCTTCTGGCTCTTTGATTCCCACATTCCATGTTTGATGGTGACAGCTCTGCTGACTGGGCAGCGGATAAGACTTAAAGTCCCTTTTAGATGAGACGCTTGACTTCAGTCCCTCCCTCAAAACCTGTTCACAAACTGACAAGGCCACCCAATGTGTATTACAGGATGAGGGAGTCTCCAATCTGGTTGATCTAGAGATTTCTTGATGATCCTTTTTGTTTTTTCTTTTCTTCACGGCTTATTGTGGAATAAAACACACACGGAAGCAGAGAGATTAGTAAAATCAGCCCCCATGAGCTTATTGTGGAATAAAACACACACGGAAGCAGAGAGATTAGTAAAATCAGCCCCCATGAGCTCATCACTCAGCTTTGGCCGTTGTTAACTTGTAACTGCTCTCATTTCCCCTACACACTCCCTGGTCCCTGGATTATTTAGAAGCTACTCCCACACCACATCACTGTGGTGCCATTCTAAAATATTGATTCCTAAGCTACTCCCTCTGAATTTTCTAATTCAGTAGGTCAGGAACGGGGGCTGAGAATCTATGTTTTTTCAGTTCCTCAGGTTTGGGAACTTAGGGTATAAAGAAATAAGCAGAGATTTCACTGCAAACAGATCCAAGTCTGAGTCCTGGCTTTGCCCAAGTGATGCAACTCTGGGTGAAAATTTAAAACGTTTAGACATTTTGTCTTTAAGAATCACCGCTCTATGAACTTGTGGTCCACTAAGACCCTCTGTTATTTTTCTTATTAAATAAAAGCTATCAAATCTAGTGTCCCTCAGCCTTCCCTTGTCTTGGTATTAGGGTAGGGATGGGGGCTGGGTTACTTGGGACCTATCCTGTTTGGGGGTGGTTGTGTCTACAAAATCTCCAGAACTTGCATTTCCTATTCCCCCATGCCATTCCCCAGTGTTCTGCGTCACTTCTGTTCTTTGTAACCTCCCTCATTCTGTTTGTGTGGGCTCTCCCTGCCCAGCTCCCTGGTAGACTAAAAAAGTGAAACTGGCCCTAGGTGGTCTTCAGTCACAAAATTCTTTGACCTAGCATCCAAGATCAGCTTGCATTTGTCCAGGTTGCTCACCACCTCTTTAACCCAAACCCATCCTTAATTTCCGTGGCTGGCATTCAGTCACTTGATGCTCATAAAAAAGAAAGCAAGCTTCACCAAGCCACAGTAACAAGGGGCCTGCTAGCTTTTGGTGTGCTCAGCATTTTTTGAAGGAAGACTGCAGCTATTTACCATGAAGAAAGCTTCTTTTTGTTGTTTTGTTATTTAATTAAATGGAGTTTGGAGAGAAGGAAAATAAACAAACAAGAGGAGCAAGTTGGGACCCACATTTGCACTATAATGAGGAAAGAGAGGTTTCCTGAAGCAGAACACCTTTTACAACAGAGTACAACTTCATTTAGTGCAACATTGCCCCTACAAATTGTGTTCTCCATTGTCTTGGGTAGTTAAATGCAAGCTTTCGTAGCAACAGCTACCAGCAGAGAAAGGCCCCGAGAAGCACAGGTCTGAGAGAGACCTTTAGTGGGGATTCAGAAACTCTAGCATAGTAGAAATGAAAAGAAACAGCAGCAGACTCATTTTATGCCTGGACTACGGAAGCCAAAGAGATACCACTTATTTGCTCAAAGTTGCAGAGCTGGTTGGTGGAAGAGCACAGACCTGCATTCTGAGTTCCTGACCAGTGCTTTTTCCAGTGAGAGGCTTTAATGCAGAGGTTAAAAGCATGGACTTGAGAGCCAGACTGCCTGGGTTCGAACCCCAGCTCTGCTGCTTCCTGGATGTACTATGATCTTGGGCTAGAAAGTAGCAGATGTCATGGGGCCTTTGTCAGTCAGGGTTCCAGCAGGACCAGATGGTGCACCCAAATTAGGATAATTGGAGGGGGCTATTCACAAAGGGATTCATTCCTGTGGGCAAAGCATAGGGAACCTCAGGGGCTGGTGCAGGAACCCAGGGCTGCCGACCACCATGGGCTGGAAGGAATGAGGAGAGGGAGCCCAGAAGAAAAGAAAGCCCAGGGAGCAGCAGTGTCCTCAGGCTAGGAGACACACACTCAGCCAGGGCCACCTTGCAGGAAGGGAGCCAGGGGAGCAAAGTGCACCACCCCACTCTCTCCATCCCTCCATTCTCCTCACTGGCGGAACACAACCAAAAGCCATACAGTATGGAAGCCTGTTGATGTCGTCCATATAGACCTGCATCCTCTATGGCCGAAGTAAGGTGTGCAAGTGGTCCTGTAGGCTCTAACAACAGCAATCCTCTGTATGCGGGAATCACAGTGGAACCAACTCACAGGTCGCTGTGAAAAGTGAGAACTGAATAAAGGCAAAGAGCTTGGCTAGTGCGCTCTCTCCTAGACAGACAGATAGCACTATAGGACTTGACACACAGTAGTAAGCGCTATGCTAATGTTGGCTATTGTTCCAAACTCAGAGGAAGCCATGAACACTCTAGTCAGGAGACACAGAGAAGGGCTGCACCCCCCAAGTGCTGGCAATGGTTCTAGGGACTGAGGAGCAGTGGTTCCTTCCTCCTGAGCTCACCCTGCCTTCTTGGAAAGAGCCCAGGTCTACACAGAAGGCACACAAAGACTGAAGAGAAGCCTGAGTCCATCACTGAGCCTGAAGTTGGGAAATGGATTATGTTAAAAGGAGTGGCTGAGAATTTTGTTCTCAGTAGAGAAATTGGGTAAATTCAATCCTAAGCTTCAATGTGGGCCAGTCAATGGCTGGAAGGTTGAGGACAGACATACAGACATGTCCCCCTGCTCCACTGTCAGCTACCAAAGGCCCCAGACACCTGGGATCACCCGACTTATTCCAGGAAAGGAGGCGAATCCCATTGTCCACGATATTTTAAGGCAAGTGATTCCATGTCATTGTGGGGTGTTTTAGGCCACTGGAAAGAAGGAAATGGGCACTTGTCTGCCTGAGAATGAAGACAGGACCTACCGCCGTTTGAACTGAAGTGCTGAGTGGCTGCCTTTGTCCCTCTTGGCGGCACGGTGATAGAGGAGAATGCGGAGACCAGAGTTGGCCTAACATGGATGGTAGCTGCCCTCAGCTCAGAGGGTGGGGGGACTTTCCTGTTCCTGTTCTGGGGAAGGTGGGCTGTGGGTGGACAGAGCATAGACATGGAGAGACCATCTGCTAATTATCCCAGGGGGATCCCAGGGGGAAGACCCTGCTTGAACCTCTGCTGGCTGGGGAGTAAGGAGTTGGACCAGGCGATATTCAGTCCTGTCCTCTCTCAGCTCTGGCATTTTACTTTACATGTCTTTTGTGAGCTTAAACAGGCAATGGTTCCTAGGTCCTAGAAAGACAGAAGACTGTCTTGAAAATGACAGCTCTGAGAATTGAGAGTAGCACCATCAAGGATGATGGGCACCCATTCGTTTACCCTGCCCTTGACCTTTCCCTGCTCAGGCCTTCCTCCATAGTTGATAAGCAACTACAGTGCAGGGCACCAGATGGAAAGTAAACTTTTCTTTTCTGACAGCCAGAAGTAGCCCCGCTTGGCTATACCTCTGGCCCCATGCAGGAGAAAAGCAAGACACAAAAGTGTATGTTTGCTGTGATTGAAATTTTGGAAAAAAAATATATATCAAGGGCTATTTCTGGGTGATGAAATAACAGGGAAATTTACATCTTCTTCCTTATACTTCATGTACTTAGATTTTTTTTCATGACAATTCTGAGTTATGTTAGTATTTAAAGACTGTGAGTCTCCCTCTGCTATTTTCAATCAAGGTCATCTCTTAAACCTTGTCCATGAGCCAAATATCTCACGGAGAACAAGGAACTCCCCCTGCCACCTCTGAGTCATGGAAAAATACCTTCTAGCACCAACAGAAGCCTGGTGTCATTTCACCCAGCAAAACCACAGCTCTGTCCTCTCTGGGTCTTCTCATCACCCCAAGTCCAAACACCGTGCTATTTCTCATGGCACCTTTCATGGACTTATCACTCATCTGTAAAACCAGAAGCAACAGCATGTACCCAAAATTTCAAAAGCTTTCAAACTCTTTTTCCTTAAATTCTAGAGCCCCCTTGGTTTTATCTGGGCACATGAGCACCAGGCTAGATCTCATGGCCTGGCTATCAGACTATAATCAGAGATTATAACCAACTCTAGGCAAATAATTGTGAGCAACAGTGATCTTACTAAAGATCGCCTTATTCATGATAAGGCCACTTGCCTCAGACAGTGCTCTTCCCTGCAAAGACATGGGTACTGTAAGGATCCAGCTTCAACCAGGCAGATGAGGACAGCACCCTAAGACATCACCAGGGCACATGCCAGAAGAAGCCTGGGTCTCTGAGTGACATTGTAGAGCAGAGCCACCCCACTTTCCGGGGCCGCTGACCTCCAGTCTGTTACAAGAAAGAAAGAAGCTTCCACCTTATGTAACTCAGTGTTCTTTAGGTATCTTTGTTACAGCAACTCAGCCTCTGGCCTAACTACCGCAGCAAGCTAAGCCTAACTTCAGAGTCCTACCCTGTAATTTCCTAACTGTGTGTCCTTGGGCAGGTTACTTATACATTGTGGGCCATAATTTCCTCCCCCGGTAAAGTGGAAGTACCAGCATCTATCCTGAATGGTTTTGAGAATTAGAATAATGCATGTAACATACATTACACAGTGCCAGGCACACGACAAGGTACAGGACAATCACACTGTGGGAATGACTGCTCACGTACTGAGAACCCATCTTTCACATGCTCAGCTCTGTGAACATCCGATTCTTCTCTTTGCAGACAGCGTACCTTTCCAGGGAGGTGTGTGCCAGTCAGTCAATCCTACTGCCTCCTCATTTTGCCTCCCTCCTCAGGTCTTCATTCCCTCACACCTCACCTGCACCCTGTTCCTGCGGCTACACAAGTTGTGGCCTCAATCCCCTCCACGTGTCAAAGCCTTTTCCCACTTGATCTTCCAGGCTCTGTCCAGTTAGAATCCTCCTCTTTTTCCAGTAGAAATGGCTTCTTGGCCTCTCCCTGACCCACCCTTTGTACCCTTTGGCCTAGCTTAATTTATTTAACTCACTTTGACTTAACTTAATTAACTTAGCAACTTAAGGTCTGAGCCCACTCATTTCTGCCAGCTGCTTCTCTCCCTGCTTTTCTCTTCATGATACCCCTTCTATTTCATCCTCATTTCTCAACTTCTAGATTCCCTTGGCTGGAAAACACAGACAGGCTTGCCTAGAAAAGCTGCCAGCCATAGAACACTAGGCTGAGAGCTGCCTTCGCTCTAGCTGTGCAAGCACCAGATAGCCATAATCAGAGGCTCAAATCCTGGCACACCTATCCTGGGTTCAAATCCTGGCCTTGCCATGTTTGAGGAACATGGCCGTGTCCAAATCCCCTAATCTCTATGCCTTGGTTTCCTCATTTCCTCCCTTCTTCATAGGGTTGCTGACACTTAAAAGATGTTAGACATTAAAATACTTAAAATAAAATAGGAGATGAAAGAGATATACAACTGATACAATAGAAGTACAAAAAATCATAGGAAACTACTATGAGCAGTTACATGCCAACAATTTGGACAAACCTAGAGAAATGGATGAATTCCTAGAAACCTACAACCTACAAAGACTGAATCATGATGAAATAGAAAGTCTGAACAGACCAATTACTAATACGGAGATTAAATCAGTAATCAAAAACCTCCCAACAAACAAAAGTCCCAGGCCAGATGGTTTCACTGATGAATTCTACCAAACGTTCAAAGGAAATTAATACCAATCCTTCTCAAACCTTCCAAAAAATAGAAGAGGAGGGAATCCTTCCAAATTCATTTTATGAGGCCAGCAATATGCTGATACTAAAACCAGACAAGGATGCCACCAGAGAAGAAAGTTACAGCCCAATGTTCCTGATGAACAGAGATGCAAAAATCCTCAACAAAATATTAGCAAATTCAAATTCAAATTTAATACACCAAAAGGATCATACAGTATGATCAACTGGGATCTATTACAGGGATGGAAAGATGGTTCACCATCCCCCAAATCAGCCAATGTGATATACCACAAAAAGAAGGATGCAAGTGTGATAGCCTCAAGAGATATAGAAAAAGCATCAGACAAAATTCAACAGCCATTCATGATAAAAACTCTTAGCAAATTAGGCATAGAAGAAACATATCTCAATGCAATAAAGGCTGTAAATGACAAGCCCACAGTTAATATCAGACTCAGTGGTGAAGATACCCACTCTCACCGCTTTTATTTAACATGGTATTGGAAGTTCTAGCCAGAGTAGTTAAGCAAGAAAAAGTAATAAAAGGCATCCAAATTGGAAAGGAAGAAGTAAAACTTCCAATCTTGGATATGACATGATTATGTACAGAAAACACTAAAAGAGTCCATCAGAAAACTGTCAGAACTCATAAGCAAATTCAGTAAAGTTGCAAAATACAAAACCAATACTCTGAAACCTGTTGCATTTCTATACCCTTGTTTAGTGTATCAGAAAAAGAAATGAAGAAAACAATCCCATTTACATTTGCATCAAAAGAATAAAATACCTAGGAATGAATTTAACTGAGGTGAAAGACCCCTATATTGAAAAGCACATGACATTAATGAAAGAAATTGAAGACAACACAAATAAGTGGAAAGATATTCTGTGCTCATGGATTGGAAGAATCAATAGTGTTAAAATGTCCATGTTACCTAACATAATTGACAGATTCAGTGCAATCCCTGTCAAAGCTCCAATGGCATTTTTCACAAAAATAGAACAAAAATCCTAAAATCTGTATGAAAGCACAGAAGACTCTAATAGCCAAAGCAATCTTGAGAAAGAAATACAAAGCTAGAGGCATCATGCTCCTTGATTTCAAACTATGTTACAAAGATGTAGTCATTAAAACAGTATGGAATTGACATAAAAACAGACACATAGATCAATGGAATAGAGAGAGAATAGAGAGCTCAGAAATAAACCCATGCATATATGGCCAATTAATTTATGACAAAGGAGATAGGAATGGGGAAAGGACAGTCTCTTCAATAAATGGTCTTAAGAAAACTGGACAGCCATATGCAAAAAAACCCCATAATCCAACCACCATTTTCACCGTACATGAAAATTTACTTAAAATGGAATAAAGACAAAGACCCAAAACCATAAAACTCCTAGAAGAAATCATAAGTGACAAGCTTCTTCACATGATTTTTTAAATCTGACATCAAAAGCAAAAGAAACAAAAGCAGAAATAAGCAAGTGGGACTACATCAAAGTAAAAAAGCTTCTGCACAGAGAAGGAAACCATCAACAAAATGCAAAAGCAACCTATTGATGGGAGAAAATATTTGCAAGTCATGTAGCTGATAAGGGATTAATAACCCAAAGAACTCATATTACTCAACAGTAAAAACAAAACAAAACAAAACCTCATGTAATCTGATGTAAAAAGGGGCAGAAGATCTGATTAGACATTTTCCTAAGAACACTTATAGATGGCCAAGAAGTCCATGAAAGGATGCTCAACGTCATCCTCAGGGAAATGCAAATCAAAACCACAATGAAATATCACCTCGCATTTGTTAGAATGGCCATTATCAAAAAGACAAGAAACAACAAATGTTGGCGAGGATGTGGAGAAAAAAGAACCCTTGTGCTCTGTTGGTGGGAATGTGAATGGGTGCAGCCACTACGGAAAACAGTATGGTGGCTCCTCAAAAACTTAAACATAGAGCTACCCTATAATCCATCAATTTCACTCCTGGGTATTTATTCAAAGAAAGTGAAAACATTAACTTGAAAAGAGATCTGCACCCTTGTGTTCACTGCAGCATCATCGAAGTGATAGCCAAGATATGGAAGCAACCTAAGTGTCCACTGACACATGAAGATAAATATCCATTTGAGCCTTGAAAGATGCAGGGGTTAGGGATGCCAACCCCTCGTGTAGTCAAAAATCCATATGTCACTCTTGACTCCCCCAAAACTGAACTATCAATAGCCTACTGTTGACCAGAAGCCTTACCAACAATAGTTAATTACACATATTTTGTATATTATATTTATTATATACTATATTCTTAAAGTAAGCTAGAGAAAAGAAAATGTTATAACAAAACTCATTAGGAAAATAAAATATGTTTTCAGTAATGTACTATAAAAAATCCATGTGTAGGTGGACCTGTGCAGTTCAAACCTTTGTTATGTAAGGTCAACTGTCTACACAGTGGAATACCCTTCAGCTGTTAAAAACAGACCTTGCCATTTGTGACAACGTGAAAGGACCTGAAGGGTATCACACTAAGTGAAATGATTCAAACAGAGAAAGATGAAACCCCGTTCTTGATATAAAGAACAGATGGGCAGTTGCCAGGGATGGGAGATGGTGGGTGTAGGAAATGGGTGAAAGGGGTCAAAATATAAGAAGAAAAGGATATTAAAAACAAACTCCTGAATACAAGCCCACAATAAAGTTAAAAGGAAAATTAGGGACTGGGTAACAAAATTTCTACATACATTGCAAATATTTTCTCCCATCAATAGGTTGCTTTTGCATTTTGTTGATGGTTTCCTTTGCTGTGCAGAAGCTTTTTTACTTTGATGTAGTCCCACTTGCTTATATCTGCTTTTGTTTCTTTTGCTTTTGATGTCAGATTTAAAAAATCATGTGAAGAAGCTTGTCACTTATGATTTCTTCTAGGAGTTTTATGGTTTTGGGTCTTTGTCTTTATTCCATTTTAAGTAAAGTTAAGTGTTAATTTGTCTAATGTAAGAAGTGGTTTTGGGTTTTTGTTTTTTAAAGATTTATTTATTTGTTTGAGAGAGAGCAAGCACAGTGTGGAGGTGTAGAGGGGGCTTAAGCAGACTCTGTGCTGAGTTCAGAGCCCAAGGTGGTACTTGATCTCACAACCCTGAGATCATGACCTGAACTGAAACCTGGAGTCGGATGCTCAATCGACTGAGCCAGCCAGGAGCCCCTGTAAGAAGAATTCTTATAAATAAATAATTAAAATTGGAAATAATCTAAATGCCAACAATGGGGATAATGAAATAATTATGGGCATGCATAAAACAAAATAAAAATATCTAGTCATAAAAAAGGAAGTGCTTAAATAAAAATCTAACCAGCAGGCAACTCTGAGGTCTTCGGTAACATAAAGAAAAGCATTCAATGTATATATAAAATACTTAGGACCACATCTGGCACCCAGGGCTGCTGAGGAGGCACTCAGATTTTAGGTGCTTTCTATCCTCATGTCCCTGTCCCCGCTTCTCCAGTACAGTGTGGTCGCTGTGGTAGCAGTGGGAAATGCAGTGAAAATCCAGAACTTTCCAGAAACCTGTGGCTTGGAATTGGAGAAAGGGAAGGTGGGCAAGCAGCCCCCACTCAGAGTGGCACAGCTAAGGACAGACTCTTGGACTGATCAACCCTCCCTTGCTGAAAAACCTTCCTCGTCTCCCCTCCCCACATCCTCCATTCTACTGCCATCACTTTGCATGGCCTGGAACTTACCCATCAGAGATTTCTCTGGACTAACAGGCATCCTGTCAGAATGCAGTCCCCTTCTGGAAGGGTTTCTTTCACAGTCTAAGTCCTTTCTTCGACAAGCGTGGTAATTTCATGTGCATTAACAGGCTGGAGCTGCGGCTAGCAGGGAAGGGAGCAAGGAGCGAGTAGTTTAAGTATGAGGGCAGGCAGACATCAGTAAGATGCTGCAGTCGGGAGCTGAGGGTGGTTCAGACGAGGGTCCCATCATGCAGGGTCTATGGAAAGGAGGGCAGAAGGACAAGAAGTGCAGAAGGCCAAAGACAAATGTCTTTGATTTCCATATGTTGCTTAAAACGTGGTTCCCTTAAAGAGTAGGAAAGGGAAAGACTTCACGTGGAAGGAAAGGTTGTCACTAAGCCGTCTAGATTCCTGCCCTTGCTCCCTCTACCCTGTGCCCTCTACCCACTGTCCCCCCAACCCCATCCTCAGCCCTGGATGACCCTCAGTTTGGAACCCACGGTGGGGTTTGATTCTCTTTTAGTTATTAGACTTAGCTTTAGAATTTGCCCTGGTCCCAAAGTCGGTTCTTGGATGCTGACTCAACTACCAGTCCTCACGCCTGGAGTTCATCTCAGCCATTTTGTGTACGCCTCCTGCATGAGCCTTTCTCAACCACTGGTGACCATGGGAGTCCTCTGGGATGAGTCACCTGCCCAGTGTTGGTGGCCGTTTGTTTCTGCCTGTGGCCCAACCTGTCCAGGTGAGCATCTGTGCTGGGCGTCACTCTGGCCGCCTCTCTCTACACACTGACTGGGTGGTCCCTGTCCCAGGGTGTGGGATGAGAGGGATCCTCTTCTTTACTTCCTTTCTCCTAAATTAGATGACATCTGCCCCCCCAGGACCAATGACTCTGGCTGGTTCTCTAAATACTTTTATTTTAGCTACATTAGAGCTTAGATGAATTTTGCTATTATTATTACTATGACCAGTGAAGTTAACCATTAAGCATATTATTTCTTTAGGGAAATAATGCAAGTTCCGAACAACCAGCTTAAAATGAACTTTGAAAAATCATTCCTGTTAAATGAACTTTTGAAAAACTCTCTGTGCACCTATTTACAAGATTAGGGAGCAAATAGATAACATTTGATGGGCCTTAGTGTTATTTCTATTCCCACGTAGTGTACAATCAGCATTCAAGCCACATCCCAACTTCACCAAGACCAGAAGCTGAAATATAAATACCACTCAAGCGAGGTTATTTAGATCCTCAATCAGATCGACCTGATCTCAGCCAATTATTTTTCTGGCAGAGTTAATTAGAATGTGTCTAAAATGAGTGAGATGTGAAAGGCAACTTTCCATTACTTATGCCTCTAACCATCGCCTTAAAACTGGAGTCTTGTCCTTAATTTCACATTACAAGTACCTTCTAGAAAGGATCGGGTCTACATGTAGCCTTTTAAAATTAAAACCAAATTACGGTCCTGATAATTTCAGCTGAAATATTAAATTGGGTAGAAAGTTAATCACACGTACATAGGAAGAATTACAAGAGAAAATTAGAAGTGCCAGGGAAGAAGCAAGGCTTGCAGAGGAACAAGGATTGATCCACAGATGTTTACTTCCCTCACTTCAGAGCCTGAAGATTTTGAATGGGGATGCAGCAGAAGTCTGAGAATCTTCTGTACTGTCAGTTTCCATCCTACATCCAGCTTTTTGTTCTACACCAGGGTACATCACCTAACATCACCCAATAAGAGCACGTGACCCTGCACGGTCCTCAGGCTTGCCACCTGTGAAATGGGAATATGCCCTTTTGTAGACTGGAGTTTATGGTTCATGTTGCTCTGACTTTGGAACCCTTTCGACAAATAAAACCACGAGACATCACTTTTAGGGCAAACAACTCATTATGTATTACTCAAAAAAGAAAAATAACAAAAGAGAAAGAAGCCAAAAGCACGATCAATGATTCATCTGATCTTGAACTAGAAAGGATACAAAGCATTTGCTAGCAAAGGGCTTCCTCGTGTGCTCCTGGTTCTGTGTTACAAGAATCCAAGGAGAAGAAGTGTGACATGACCAAGTACCCACCGAACCCAGCCCAAGTGTGTGAAGAAGTTAGGAGAGAGAGAGCGAGAGAGAGTGTGTGTGTGTGTGTACGCGCGTGTTTGTAGGAAGGGAGGGAAGGAAAGAAGACTGTGGTGTGTATCTTTAGGAGACTCAGAGGAAACAGCAAGGTAGCAAGCATACTTTATGCCTCCCAGCAGTCCCCATGCGGGCTCAGCTGTGCAGAAAATGACGCGGGTGAATGTGGACACACACGCGTGGCCCGGGACCTGTGGCAGCTTGGCAGGGCTTGGTGAATGGAAGCAGCTGGCACAGAGCTGCGCTGGTCTGGAAAGACTTCCGGGGGAGGAAACCTTTCAACAGGGATAGAAGAGAGGGGCCTTTTAGGGCAGAAGTTCAGGCAAGCTACAAAGTTCCATGCATTCTGGTTAGAGGAAGTTTTTTATTTTCCTTTTTAAAAAATACAAAAACATCTATTACATTAAAAAATCTTATAGATAATACACAAATTATTATTGTACATCTGAATGCATTTTTATCAGTCGAATCACCCAGGTAACCACTATTAAGATAAAGAAATAGAACATTTCAAGCGCCCCTATCCCCACCCCCCACTCTTTCCTGGTCGCTACCATCACCACAAAGGAAACCATCTTCTCGCTTCTATCATCAGTGGCTTATTTGGGCTGTTTCTCAACTTCCGTATCAGTTGAATAATATGGTATTTCCTGCTTTGTGTGTGACTTCTTTCACTCAGATTTATAATCTGTGGGCTATAATCCACGATGCTTCAGACAGAAACAGTTTAGTTCATTCTTGATATCAAAATGTATCACAATCTCTTTACCCACTTTACTATTGAAGGAACTGTGGGTTGTTTCCTGTTTAGGGCTCTCATGCGTACTGTTACAGCGAACACTCTTTTAGATATTTCTCAGTGCACATAAATGTACATTTCTCATGGAATTTCCGGGTTATAGGGTTATAGGGTTACAGGAAGATTTCTAAAGAAATCCAGGAAGATACTTGGGACAGAACGAAGCTGAGCTGGACAGAGCTGGATTGGGGTCCCACCTCCTCTCTTGCTGGCCTAAGATCTTGTATAAGATCTGGTGCACTGACCAGAGCAGGCCCTGCAAAGTCACTGTGATTTCTTACCATCCCAAGGAACCCACTCCAGACCCCATTTTTCCCTCCAGCTCCTGCTCCATTTTGCTCCCTCGAACTGCATAAAAGAGGTGTCAACACTTACCATCTCCCACGCTTTTGAACTCACCCCAACTAGGCCCTTGCCCTCTCAACTCCAAGGTCACAATAACCCACATTGCCAAACCCCTAGGTCAGTGCTCAGACCATATTCAGCAGCGTGTGGGGTGGGGTCACCCCTCTGTTTCATAATGTGTCCCCTTATGTGGCTTCAATGATGTCACAGGCTTGCCTGTCCTTTGATTTCCCTGGCCTCTATTTCTCAGACTGTTTTGCTGATTCAGTCCCTTCCCCCAAACCCAAAGTGTTGCAGAGCCCCTGACTCAGACCTTGACCTTTTTCCTTTCTGTCAAGCCTCCCTCGGGTGATGACCTCTTGGGGGATCACGATTTCCAATACTACCTATGCTGCTAACCGCCAAATAGATCTCTCCCACCCAGACTGCTTTCCAGACCTCCAGACCCGTCAATCAAACTGCCTGCTGCACCCCTCCCCTTGAGTAAGCTACTGGTCCTCTCAAACTTCACCCAACCCAAACTAAAATCCTGACGTTCCCTCCCCAAATTAGCAATTCAGGCAGGCTTTCCTTTCTCAGCTGGCGACAGCTGAACTCAGGCAAACATCTATGGACTCAGTCTCCATACCTCTGTCCTTCTGTCCCTCCCCACATCTGGTCCAACTGCAAATGCAATTGGCCCCACCTTCAACACCTGTCCGGAATTTGACCGCCTTTCTCCAGCATGAGCACCATCATCCTGAAGCCAGTCACCACCATGTCTCCCCTGGGTCACGGCGAGAGCCTGCTAAGTGGTCTCCCTGCTTCTGCCCTTGCCGACCCGGCCTCCCCACAACAGCCAGCTGTCCGAACCCAGCAGGAGAGCGGCCCCTCTGAGATGTGAGGTCCCCCAATGACTCCCCTCTTCCTCCAGTAAAGACCTGTGTTCTTCCAGGGACCCGAATGGCTTGTGCCCTCCATACACTCCCCCCCCCCCTTGCCTCTTTGACTTTGTCTCACTCCACTCCGGGCACACTGACTCCTTAAAGAACATAGCAGGGGGTCTCCTGTCCGTGGTGCTGGGTTCCTCCTGCTGGCCTTCCCTGGATCGCTCCCCCACCGGAGGGCCCATGGCTCTCCCCCTCATTGCTTCCACATATGCACTAACAACTCGCGCTGTCTTTCTTTGCTTTATTTTTCTCCTAACACTTACTGCTACTGACATACCATAAATTTTTCTCATTTATTATTTATCGTCCGGCTCTCTCCTCCAGGATGTAAGCTCAGTGAGAGAAGGAAGTTTTGCTTGTTATTCAGCATGATCTGTAGGTAGTTACCACCTGGAGGAAGTGGGCTGAGGAGGCCGCGTCGACAGGTGCAGGCGTAGAACGGGGAAGGCCCTCCACGCCAGAGTCTCAGGGGACGGGGCCTCCCACAACCAAGTAACTGCCTCTCCCAAAATTTGTTTAGTGAATGAGTGAACGAGTCAATGAATGAATGGCAATGAAGAGGTCAGGTCTATGGAAGAGCCCAGTGCATCATGGGTGCTCAGAACAGTGTTCTTTCCTCAACGTTTCCCTCGGTCACATGGGAGCGCACCTGAGCTCTCCGTGCCCGGGTTGTGAATGTTATTTGTGCGTGGGCAGCTCCCAGGGAGCCCCGCCGGGCACCGGCTCGGTGTGCAGCGAGTGTCCTACAGTTTCTGCTCTGCCTCCCGAGTGTCTCTCTCGGACTCTCTGCATCTCTTTAGCAGCGAACCCTCCAGAAGTGGCCATTTATAGAGCCACTGCCCCCACACTTCTCAGCTACACAGTCAGAGTGGATTCTGATGGGGAGGAGGGCAGGGACAGAGACACATGGGGATCTGGTCACCTGAGGTTGGGGGGGGGTCCCGGCCACTGAGGAGAACACACATCACATGGTGGGGTGGGTCCTAGGAGTCACTTTGCATGGGTCATTTCCCGCCTGGGCTTGTCCTGCTCTCCTCTCCCCGGAGGCAGAGCCTCTGAGTGACTGGAGGTGAGACATGGTATTTCTCCTACCACCAGAACGTCACGGCCGGCGCCCCCGGGATGGCCGTGTTCTGCCTCCCCCTGAGGTTCCCCCCTGCAGTGTCTTCCCCTCTATGCCACCTCCGGGAGGTCACCGCCTCCAGAGAGTCATGCCCTGGCCACTTCCTCTTGTCCTCATGGTGCATCACCTACTTACCCTGCTTCCGTCACCGGACTGAGCTCCACGAGCAGACCGCGCTGATTCACGCCCCTTAACCTTGCATGGCGTGCTTAAAGAATGACAGAAAGGAATGAATGAAATTGGTTCTTTGAGAGCAATGGGAGAGCATGAGTTACATGTCTGCTGAGGTGGTGAGGAACAAGGGAGGAGGAAGGCAAAACTACCTCATCAGGTCCACACACCATTTTAGCCTTCGCGTAAAATGATAAATGGATTCACTTGGGCAACACTTTGCCTCCTCTGTTTTTCCATAAAGTCCTCTTCACTGAAACCATGTGGCATTCGGACATCTATCCTATGAGAAGACATTCTAACCATGGCATTCTGTATGCATGATGCCCGCATGGAGAACAGTGGTTGCAATAATGAGGGAGATACGCTGTAGGGACAGCTCGTCGGCAGTGCTGGTAAATATTTATAGAAGTGAGCAGCTAGCAGAGCACAGTTGATAGCTGAATTAATATGGCAGAGCTGGAATCTCCACATAGCATTTGGTGAGAAGGTGTCCTGCTGTCAAGCCAGAGCTCAGCCTCCAGCTACCCACGGATCTAGTTTCCTAAGTGGTGTCAACACAAGAACACCACCTCATCTCGTTTTGGGTTTTTTTGTGTGCCCAGGGAGGGTGACCCCACATGACGCTGGAAAACCTTCCCACTCTGTCACCATTTCTTGCTGTCAAGAAGTTACCTGCGGCTTTCCATTATATCTGTGGTCCAAGCCAAGAAATAAGCCTTAGGGACAACCTGCCCTTCAAAGAAATCACATGCCTCCCGGAAAATCTTTGCCTTGTGCCTCTGCCAGTTGGAACCCTGGAAATTGACTCTGGGAAGGCAGGGAAGGATCTGGAAGGATCTGGAAGGGTCTGGAAGGGTCTGGAAGACAGGCGAGTGGCCTTCAGGCAAAGCCTTTTCAGACTGACTGTTGGTGCATGCATTTCACTCTCCGCCATGTAGACTCAGAAGCCCAGAGCTTTGAGGACCGTGCCATCTCTCTAGTCCATAGGGCTGAGCCCCGTCCACTTCTCCCAGGAGGAAATGGAGGCCCAGGGCTGTCCAGGGCTTCGCTCTCCAGCGACCCAGGCAGTGTAAGAACTGAGATGGGAAATCCACCCTTAACTCAGTTGCTCATTCTCTGTCCTCTACACAAACTCCATGTGCGACCCAATAGGGGGAGATTGTGTGGGTGTGTGTGCATGTGAGCACGTGTGTGATGTGTATGGGTGTGTGATGTGTATGGGTGTGTGTGTGTGTGTGTTTGTATGGGTGTGTGTGTGTGTGTGATGTGTATGGGTGTGTGTGTGTATGGGTGTGTGTGTGTGATGTGTATGGGTGTGTGTGTGTATGGGTGTGTGATGTGTATGGGTGTGTGTGTGTGTGATGTGTATGGGTGTGTGTGTGTATGGGTGTGTGTGTGTGTATGGGTGTGTGTGTGTGTGTGATGTGTATGGGTGTGTGTGTATGGGTGTGTGTGTGTATGGGTGTGTGTGTGTGGGTGTGTGATGTGCATGGGTGTGTGTGTATGGGTGTGTGTGTATGGGTGTGTGTGTGTGGGTGTGTGATGTGCATGGGTGTGTGTGTGTATGGGTGTGTGTGTGTATGGGTGTGTGTGTATGTGTGTGTGTATGGGTGTGTGTGTATGGGTGTGTGTGTGTATGGGTGTGTGTGTATGTCTGTGTGTGTGTATGGGTGTGTGTGTGTGTGTATGGGTGTGTGTGTGTGTGTGTGTGTGTGTGTGTGTGTGTGTGTGTGTGTGTATGGTGCCCAGCACCCATCCAAGCCAAGTCTCTGCTCTCAACTGAGGAATGGGAGCAGAGCAGGGGGCTTCAGAAACCTACAGGTACTCCTCCATTCCCCTAGACATTCCGATTTTTTAAATTATTTTTTTATTAACATATAATGTATTATTTGCCCCAGGGGTACAGGTCTGTGACTCATCAGTCTTACACAATTCACAGCGCTCACTATAGCACAAACCCTCCCCAGTGTCCATCCCCCAGACACCCCATCCCTCTCTCCCATCCCCAGCAACCCGCAGTTTGTTTCCTGAGATTAAGATGGGACCAGGAGGGAGACATTCTGATTTAATTGGCTTGGCATGGAGCCTGGGCCTCGACATTTAAACTATCTCCTAAGGTGATTCTAATATATAGCCAGGCCTGAGGACTCCTGACCCAAATGACCACCGAGCTCCCATCAACCCGAGCCTTGCAGGGGTGTGTGATCCTACACGCACAAGCTCCCGTCTGTCCTGCCCGGAGCTCGGCTGGGGGAGGGCAGGTGTCCCGGGCTGATAGCAGCATCTCCCTTCTCCCCTCCTCCTATCCAGTTCCTTTTCCTTCAGAGATCTTCTGCTGTCCCCTGGCTCCTCAGAGCCACCTGCTCCCCACAGTGTTCTACTGGGTCCAGCCTTTGCGGGGAGCTTTCCTTTGTCCCTCCCAGGAATGATTCACCCCAACCTCCAGGGAGATTCATGTCATAATGAAGGAGTGGCCCTCCCCAGCTCCTCAAATCCCAGGTGGGGGCCGTGACTACTCTGCCAGACACTGGCTCTTCCCAGGGGTCCTTTCCGTCCCTGCTTTCAGGGTAGGAAGTCACCCCTAACCCTGAGTTACCTCACCACTTGTCCCTGCCTTGCTGCTCTCGAGATTCTTTACCTTGTTGGGTCATTGCTGTTTCACAAACCCGGTCCACCGTCTGGAATGCAGCGACAAGGGGGAAAAGAACTGAAGTTAGCTCATTCACCAACACAGATGCTGGGGACACCGTGGGGGTGGCCGGTGATGCGGGCGGCAAGGAATTGCACCAAGACTGGAACAACAAGCAGGACGGCGTTGATTGACCTTCCAAGCGAGGAGGGGCCAGACATCTAGAGAAATGCTGGCCCTGAGTTCCAGCCTTTTAAGGGGTTTTGAAGGATGTGAGAGGGTTGCAGCTGTGCCCGTGGGGTCGGGGTAGAGGGAGGGGGCGGCTCTTGGCCAGGTAGAGCAGGAAGTAGCGGGTTTCTTCAGGGGTTCTGTCCGGAGCTCGTCCAGGATGCGGGTTGTGGTCAGGCTAGAGTCTGTTTTGTAGCTGGGGTCCACTTTCTGAGAATGTAGGGCACCGTGACCGAGAAAAACAAAGAGTTAGGGCCAAGTGCAGACGCCTGCAAGATTTGTCAATGCGGCTGGGGGCGGGGGGAGGGAGGAGTGTCTTTGAATAGATTCCTTTCAGTTATGAAGGTGACAGGCAAGATCCATGCCCCCTCAGAGGTCACCAGGGGACCAAGAGGGGACGAGATTGGGTCGCCATCCACCAGGGAGGCACTAGGACAGTTCACAGGCCTTGGAGGGCAACGAAGCAGGCTTTATGCAAAGCTAGGATTTTCTGGGAAGCTTGGAAGGTTGGTAAGCATTAGACAGATGCCAAGATCTGAGTGGTCGTTGAATCTAACCTCCTGGACTGAGAAGAAGTGTCAGATCCCAGACCAGAATCCAGGGCTCGTGGCTCCCTCTCCCAAGCCATGTGTGCTCTCTGGGAGCCCATGTTTGGTGACGGAGCCCAGAGTCACCTCTAGCCCTCGGGTTGATGATGTACGGGGTGTTAGGACCCGGGTGAGGTGGGGGATTCCACGTGGGCACAGGGAGCTCCAGCCTCTTCTCTGTCTTCACATTGCTATCCTAGGTCTGCCCACAAGTCTCCAAAAATATATGGCTGGGGCGTCAAAAACCCATCTCCCTGTGGGCAAAACAAGGCTTAAAACCTAGGGCTAGGGGAGGCTCTTGGTCAGCACCACGTCTCTGGTGGCCATTAGTCACCAGCACCCCGCAGCTGAACGGCAGTGCCTTAAAGATTTGTGCAATCCACTCCGGCTTTCCTTGGGGTAAAATGATTACAACTTCCCCAGTAGCAGATAATCGAAACATAATTCCCACTTGGATTTAACAGGCTGTTAAAAAACATCTCCCTCCCCCACTTTTCTATTCCTATCCTGGGCTCTCGATCTGGGACCCCACAAAGCCTTGACGCCTGATGATAAGAAGACACTGCGGGGAGAAAGAGGTGCCGGAGCCTTCATGCACACTTCTCACTGAAGTTCGGATGTGAAGATGCCTTCTCATTCTTTGTGCGTGGGCATGAAAGAGGACAGGTGTTATTATTCCCTGAGAGTCTAAGTAACATATTGAAGGTCATGTTGCAACAATGGAAAAAAAAAATCCACCCCAGTTGCTTCGCTTTGTCCTTGAAACAAATCCTTGACGGCCCAGACTTTAACATCAGTAAGCCACAAGCCATTCTTCTGTTTTCCTAAATGCCCGGAAAAGTAATTAAATGGGACATGATCGATAAGAAAGAATGAGGCTGGGCAGGTCGGCTTGACTTTCTTTCCATGTTCTGTACTTTCCCCCTGAGGTGAAACGGCTCTGTGGATGGTCTCCCAGCGAATTTTCCTGTCCGCGCGCCTCTGTGGACACCAGTAAGGGACTTCTGGGAGAGAGCCCAGAAGCTGCTTCTCCGAGGCTGACATTCCAATGGTTCTGCCAAGCCCAGATAAAGGCCCATCAGCCCCCGAGAACAGATCCCAGACCACCTACCTGATGCCCTGTTTTCGAGTACTTTAAATTGCAAGAGGATAAAGGGAAAGGTATCACGTGAGATTTCCGCCAATCTGTGCCCAGTAGAGAAACTGCAGACCACTAACAGGGAACTGGGAACCAGGTTGTATTCACTTCTAACGTCTTGTGGCCAGGTTTCTATTTTTTAAAATGCAACTTTGGGCACAACTCTCCTTTGCTCAGAAAGCCCTGGTGAGCCCAGCCTGTTGCCGACAAGTTATAAGGGTATAGTGCTTTCTGTTTGGAAACTCGAGGGCAAGGAATGTCCCTGTGCCTGGGAGGTCACCCCAAGCCAGCAGAGGGTCAACGACTCTGTCTTCTACCCTGGTCTTGCACGTTCATTTGCATGCAAATGTCTGTCTCCCACCACCGGACTTCGGGCTCAATGTGGGAAGAGATGGGCCTATTTGTATTTCTGTCCCCAACACCAGCCTGCACCAATCCAGACTGGGCACCCACCAAGGCCTATGCAGCGGAATGTAATGCTCCTTCCTCTGGTCTTCAAAGCCTGTCACGAGTTATCCTGAGCTCACTCCCAGCCTTGTCCCCACAAAGTCTCTGGCCTGGCCAAGCTGAGCTAGTTCATATTCCTTGAACAAAGCCTCTCTAATTCCCACCTCTGCCCTAATTTACTCCTCTTTCTGCTCCTGGAATTCCTTCCAGGTCTGAAAGCCAAGCTCGTGTGCCCCTCCCCCGCATGGTCCCCTGGGTGCCACGTGCACCCTCCACCCCCGTCTCAGGCACCTGCCGTCCCCCCAGCAGTAGCACTTGGAGTAAATTACCCCATCTCTGTGAAGCCCTCCCCAATTTTCCTAGCACATGGGCTGGTTTACTCTTTTTCTGTGCCAGATAATTTTTCCAGCTGGGGATCAGGGCCCTTCTCTCCCCACTGCAAATGTCCTGCATCATCTAATCAGTGGGTCCTAAAATGTAGGTTGCCTACAAATCACCAAGGAGCACGCAGGAAATGCGGATTCCACAGCCATAGTTGTAGGCAGAGGCCCGGAATCTGAACTCCGTCTGGTATTTTATTTTCATGCAGGGTCTCGCTTTGAAAAAGAGCATTGCAAGAATCCGGTAAGTGTTTGGCAATGGACAGACTCACGGGACCACAGCCTGCACCTCCGCTCCCCGTGGGCTTGCTCACAAGCCCTGTTTCCATTTCTAGACCTGTTGGTGGGGGTTTGTTTCAAGGCAGAGGGGGTGACAACAGAAGCAGGTAAGGGAGCGTGAGGCAGGGGCCCGGCCTCCCAACAGCGGTCCCCAGGCACTCTGGGCCACGGAGGGGCTCCAGCTGGAAGCGGTCCCTCAGCGCCAGTCCTTCCCAGGAAATGTCCTTCCCGTTGGCTCTCTTGTTCTCTCAGAAGCCTTTCCACAGGGTCTGCTGCTCAGCCTCCATGGGGGCTCACACTTCTCTCAGGCTCCGCTTCCAACCCCCAGCCACAACCGGCCTGCCTGCAAGATCCGCATTCACCCCTCCCTTCCCTCACCCCCAAAGCTGCTCTCTCACAGGTGGTCGGCAGTGGGCCCCCCAGCTGGGCAGCGGTGCTCTGCCCAGATGTGCAGGAATAGCAAGGCCAAGGGGGCACTACCTGACAGATGGCAGGAGAGGTCTTGTTCCCATGACATCACTGTATTAGGATGATTTCCTGCATCTAGAACTCGGGCCCCTTCCGGCATGCGGGAGGGTGCTGCAAGGCCCCGGGCGCTGTGAGCTGTGGGTCACCAGGTCCAGTAGCTCAGCCCTCTGTCCTTGTCCTGCGGGAGTCATCACCAGAGTCTGACCCCCACCCCCGCACCCT
>LNAC01000753.1:612950-724777 GCA_002007465.1 Ailurus styani
CCGAACTCTCAGCTGCAGTATCACCTCCTCCGAATCTAGGAGTGATGAGCACTGGAATAACATCTTGACAATTCCTGCTCCCTCTCTCGGGGCCCAACCACGCCCCGCCTCCCCCCTGCCGGCCCCCTCACTGCACGTGCTTTCCCTGGCTCATTCCATCCCATACTGTGGCTTCCCCTAGGTGCATGTGGGTAAAACACAACCCTGGACTCAGGGAATCAAACTGTCTCACATCATTTCTCAAAGGTGAGAGCGGCTATGAAAATCTCAGAGAAGATTTTTGGAAACCTGAAACCTCTGAATTGAAAAGCACTTAGAGATTACCTGACAAGAGCCACTTGTGTTAAAGATAGCAGCCAAAGAAAACAATAATAATGTTGGGATGTTAGTGTGTGTTGTGTTCCAAGCACTGTTTTAAGCCCTATAGGATTTAATCCTCAAGTCAACCATCTGAAGAGGAGCATTGTTTACCCCATTTTAGAGATGAGGACACCGAGGCCCAGACAGGGTGAAAGGATATCCCCAAATTCTCTCAAATACTGTATAACAGAGCCAGGGTCTAAGCCCAGATAGTCTTGCTCCAGATTACAAGAGACCTGAGGTCAGACTCTCATTAGCCAGTTAACCTAAACAAACCTTGTGGCCTTGGCTTATAGGTCCCTACTCAGTCCAGTCCCTCCCACCTCATTAGACCCACTCGCCTCTGCAGGCTGTTCATACACTGCATTCATCACTGCCCTTTCACCTCAGTCACATCGGCTTTCTGTACGGTTTTAATGCAACCACACCCACTCTGGCCACAGGACCTTTGCACGTGTTGTTTTCCGCCTGAAGCACTCTTCTCAACCCCTTTCCCTCCAGTAACATGGTTCCTCCTTCTGGACTCTGCTAAGTGTCTTGTCCACAGAGAAGACTTTCTTGCCCTCCTAGGCTAGGACAAATCTCCCTCACATAGCCCGGAGCAGAGTTAGTTTCCTATCAGTTGTGGTAATTAATACCAGCTTCTCCCACTAGACTGAGCTGCAGGAAGAAGTACAGTTGGTTTAGCCCTGACCTCCAGGGGCTGCACAATGCTTGGCTCCATAGATGTTTGTTGAATAAATAACTCAATGGCACGATGGACAGATCTCCTGAATCTCAAACCATATTTTCCTGGGATTCTGTGCTTTTTTTCCCTCCATTATAGCTGAGGAAAACAGCCCTAGTCATGGACCTGGTATTCCCTCTACAGGGTACAGAAAAAAAGCATTTAATGCCTTTCTTTCTGGTTTAAATTTCTCTCTATTCTCTCTGTAAATCTAGAAAAGTATTCACATTTCATTAAATTGATTCAGATTGAATCTAAATGAGGGTTAAATATAATTTTCTGAATGCTCTCAAGCTGTAATTCCTGTGTCTAAATAAAAAATAACAAACAGTTGAATTTGAGGCGATGGGTGAGATTTCATTTAGTAGTTTCAAATCCTCCACATTTGTTACACATAATCAGATCTGCCACAGAAAGTATCCGTGTGTTTCCTGTACTTGGGCTGCATTTTGACCTGGTTTCTCTGCAGATGCATTGTAGACACTTAGGACCCGTGCTCCCTGGGTGGGAAAGGGAGAAAGGAGGGTGCCGGGGACCTGAACACCTAGCAATATCTTCCTAAAATCCCCGGCGGGGAGGGAGGCGGGGCACAGGGCCTTTGGGAATCTGCACAGAGAAGCTCTTCATCACTCAAGTCCTTGCTGTGACAGTCACCCGAGCCCCTTGTTTTTTGTTTGGTGAAAATCACTCAGTGAACATGGTTCGGTGCACTCAGATGCCAACTCTTGGGATGATATTAAATCTCCCTCCTGGATACAAAGTCTCCTGTTAAAAAGTGATCAAAATAATCCTCAGGAACAGGTGGACGATGAATTAATGAACACAATCTTTTCCTTCAAATTGCACTGGGGAAGAAATTAATTACTGGGCAAATGAGTAACAAAGAGGGATCCCCGCCTCCCGCAGCCTCTGAGCCCTCTGCTGTTTTGTTCTCCTGAAATCTAATTTCCATGAAACACTTCGGGGAAGTGCGCATCGCCAGCATAAGAATTTCTCAGCAAGCGTGCTAATATGAACGCCATCATTCCATGGTCAAGAGATCTCGCTTGGCTTTAAAGGCCTGGGACTGACAAGGACGATATTTCAGACGGGCCCACAGTTGGTTCCCAGACACCGTTAATAACCCCCAACCAGACCGGATGCCCACAGAGCATATACCCCGGAAGGTAGGTATAAGTTTTATTTATAGGCACATAGCTGGCTAGATATGTACAAATACATAAAATCTTTATTTTCAATAATATAAATTCTACGCCTGCCTGGAATATAAATAAACTTCCTTGGGCCAGCCAGTGTCCTCTGCAGAGTTTGCAAGGTCTAGAACCCTCCGCGGTGTTACTCTTGCAGCTATTTATAGGGTCCTCACACCTCCCTGAAGCTGAGTAATGGTGGCGTGCCCGGTGACAGTCAAGAGCTCTGCTGCCTGCCTCCTAAATCACCCCTCTCAGGAGTCCACACACTGGCTTTCCTTCTCCTCCTCTCCTGGCCTGCATCGCAGGAGACAGGACAGCCGCTGCTCTTTGGCCCAGGCAGACGTGGCCAGGGGCTGCTCACCCACTGGGGCAAGGTGGGGAGGGGGGAGGAAGTAATGTTTGCTGGGTCCCTGCCACCAGCCACCCTGTGCTGGGTGACCTACAGTTAATTCTCTGAACAACGTGGGAGGTTAGCAATTGCCATCCATGTCTTAAACAGGGGAGAAACGAGGCTTAGAGGTTCCATTTCTTGTCTCCAAGACAAGAACTACTGATCCCTGGCTAACAGAAGCCAGCTATGCCCGGCCCAGTGACCCTGCTTTGCTCGCAGCGTTTGTTATCGTTGTCCTCTTAGTGCCACTTGATTTTCTTCAACCCCCCTCCATTTTCAACAGTCAGCCAGTGACTGGTCTGCCTTTGGGAAGGAAGTAAGGTGCTCGTTAGGGTGTGGGGGCCAGAAAGGAACAGGTGGGCTCCGCCCTCCTGGGCTGTGTGGCCTAGGGGGACACATGGAACCCCTCTTGTTGGAGGTCATTGTGAGGACATGACTGCCCCTTGACCCCAGAGTTGGACCTAGGCAGTCAGAGCCTCCTCACCCCCTCCCTGATCCTTGGCATGTCCTCTCCGCCTACCGTCCCCATGGTGGGAGCTGTTCCAAGGACACAGCCTTGGAAGAGCAAGGTGTTGTTGAGACCATCTGGATGGTGTACGTGACTGAACCCCATTAAGACCTCTACATAAACCTTTAAGATTTTGGCAGGCAGGTGTGGAGACCTACTTATCTTTCGGCCTCATAAGTAAGTTCCCTCACGTATTAAGCCTGCTACGTACCCATCTGGAGTGGCTGCCTCTTTCTTTAATCTTTCCTTGGCTTTCATGTGCAGAAACCTGCTTGCTAACCAAGGCCTCTCAAGCACCCTTCCTGTTTCCTCGTTGGTAATGGGAGGACGCTACTCCCAGTGCCCAGGGCTGAGCCCTGTCTGGCCCAGGGGAGGCCAGAGTTCTGGGTGCTCCTCACACCTCTGCCAAGGCTTCCCATGTCCAACAGATCATTCCATGTCTCTGGGCCCCACTTCCTCATCAGTGAGGTGGGAATCCGCATCTTCCCCACAACTTCCTATCTAAAGTAGCAAACGCTGGAGGCAACTGATTTAAAATTTGAAAATTTGAAGTAGCCATACAAATGTAAGCCATGTACTGTGTTTCAGGGGCTCAAGAACTCTGAGGTACAAATGTACACCCATTAGGATGGTCATGATGGAAAAGGAAAGGGCACAGTCAATAACAAACGTTGGTGAGGATGTGGAGAAACTGGAACCTTGACGCTATTGGCGGGAATGTAAGATGGCACAGCTTCTGTGGGAAATAATGGAGGTTCTTCAAAAAATTAAACATACAGTTACCCTAGGATCCAGCAATTCCACTTCTGGGCCTACACCCAAAAGAATTGAAAGCAGGGACTCAGATATGTGTGTACCTGTGTTCCTAGCAGCATGATTCACTAGGGCTAAGATGTAGAAGCCCCCCACACGTCCACCGATGGATGTATGGCTAAACAAAATGTCTAATACCCATACAGTGGGATATTGTTCAGCCTTAGAAAAGAAAGGAAGTTCTGACTCAGGCTACAACATGGATGGACCTAGACGACGTGGTGCTGAGGGAAATAAGCCAGCCACAGAAGGACAAATACTGTATGATACCGCGTACAGGAGGTACTAACTCAGAGACTGAAGGCAGAATTAATGAAGGGGGGTTATGGGGGGTTGGGGGAAGGGAAGGAGGAGCCCCATGATGGGGACGGAGCTTCAGTTTTGTGCAATGAAGAGAGTTCTAGAGTTGGATGCTGATGATGGTTGCACGACACTGTGAATGTGCTTGATGCCCCTGAACTTCACAACGGGTTCAATGGTAACTTCTATGTTATGTGTGTTTTATCACAGTTAAAAATAAAAATTGAAAAGCCAGTGCTGAAAATCTCCCCCCTCCAGGCGCTCGCATCTCTCCCTGTCTCCTCTTCGAGGTCCCACTCACCTCTTGGTTCCCTTCTCCACTTCTCCACCTCTGCCAGCTTAGCCCCGAGAGGTTGATCCCCTCAACAGCACAGTCCTGTCTTAGGCCGAATGATTTAGGCAACAGGAAGGCTTTCTGAGGACAGCTCATGATGGTGGGAGGGAAATGCTTTGGGGCCAGGCTCCGCCCAGGGTTCCAGCTCCCACTCTGCCCCTTCTTGGCTGGTGCCAACAGCCAAGTCCCTCAGCCTGTCCAGGCTTCAGGTGTGTCCCCTTTCTGCTGGAGGTGAAGACAGGTTCAATGCCTGAAAATCTCAGAACCGAGCTGTCTGGCACAGCTAAGCTCTCAGTGTTGGCGATTACCATCATACACTGGAGAAGACAGAAAGAAGGAAGCACTCACTGCCTTACTGCAGCTTGGGGAGAGGAGGTGGGCCCTGCTGGGAAAGTTCTGTTCACCTTTTCCAAGTCAGCCCAGGGACCCTGCTCCGCCTGCACCCAGTATGTGACCGGCAGGATCTTTCCCTGATGGGGTCATCTGCCTCACCCCACATGTCCCTCTCGCCAGGGGCACTTCTGCAGTGGAGACTGCTGGAAGCCGACATTTGAGAAGGAGAAGCTGAGCCCTGGGTCTGGTGGAGTGGGTGCAAAGGGTCCCATGGGAGGCAGAGTGGTTGCTCCGCAGACTTTGCAGCTGTGAGTGGAAAGGAATTAACTCCGTGTTTGGGTGGAGATGAATATGCTCTAACATAAATCAGGGCTGCTCCCATAACTCAGGAACAAGGGCCTGGGGCCTGGAGTGACCCTGGCTGCATATCCATCCCAGACTCCCCTCGGTATCCCACACGTGCACTTTAAGGCCACCCAACCTGGCTTTGGGCGATGGAGGATATGACCGGCCTGCTGAAGACAGACAGTGAGACACTGTCCCTGGGAGTAGGAAGATGGTTTTCTGCAGCAAGTACACATCCCTAAAAAGAGGGATTCCATAGCCAAGCCCTGGCACCTAGACCACCAGGCTGTGCCCACCAGCTTTCTATGCCACTTAGAATCTTCTGGGCCCCACCATTTCCTGAAGCCACCTGTCCTCAGGTCCTCATTCCTATCCTAGCACCTGACTGGGGCTGCTTTAGGCTAAGGTGTGAAAAGGCCCAGGGAACCCCCCAAAACCCGCACAGACACACGGGGTGTGACAATTCCCAGTGGACAGTTCTGAGGCATTTCCTGAGCTTGCCTGGGGGTCCAAAGGACCATAGCATTAGCCACTCAAAGCCATGGCCAGGTAGATAGTGTATCCCTCGGTGGCATTCCCTTTTTCCTGTCCGCAGTCCACACACATTCCTCTCCCTGCTCCCTTGGATCCCAAAAGGCTTCCTCTCAGGCTCTGTTTTTCAGGAGCCCAGGCAGAGACCCAGGGATGAATGGGGTGAGGGCAACGCTCTTTCTCCTTGGGATCTTCAAGGCTGTTGCTAAACTCAGAAGGGGTCCACTGTGTTTGGGGCGCTCCTGGTGGTGAAGGTAACTATCCCCCAACCCTGGGAGGCAGCCCCAGAGCTGGCCAGAGGGGGAAGGGAAGGTCCCTGGGGATGAGCACACCTAGCAGCACTTGGGAGCTGCAGTCATCCTGAAGGCGCTGGCTAAATGCAGAGGAGGCAGGAGCATGAGCGAGGGGTTAAGAGCAGACAGCCAGGGGGACTCTGGCTCTGCCATCGCTAATCTATAACTTTGGGCAAATGACTGAACCTCAGCTCACCTGGAAAATGATGATGTTCCCTCATTACCTGATATAATCAAGTAATTTCATGAAGTATTTAGCCAGACACTCAGTTACTGCTTAAGTAGTGGATATTATTATGGTCTTTGCTTTGACTTTGACTTCTCTGTGACAGAGACCTGAGCTTTAGATGTTGATGGTTCCTTTGTTCTAGAAAACAGCCCGAATGAAGAAGTCTCCAACCATTGTTCTTGGGGAAAATCATAAAGGAACCATTGACCCCAATCTAGATACTGCAGACTCAAGTGGGCTGTTCTGTTTGTTTGTGCAATACATGTTGTTGGGCCTGGTGAAGTCAGAGTTCCTTCCCTGCAGATTTCTGCCTTGGGCCTGCGTGGTGAGGGGAGGGCAGCCCAGGGGAGATCAGTGGACCAGAAGGAAATATCTGGAAACATAGCCACGCCTTAGTGGAGGCAGAGATGGGAATGGACAGGGAGCTCGGGGAAGGCACTGCCTGGGGCACCGATGAGACACAGGATGGAAGGAAGCTGAAAGGATGGCACCGGGGCCTCATCTGCCTTCTGGAAGTTGGGCATCCATGTACAAGTGACATCATTGCTTGCCGCTGGCAATGCTTCTAGACTGCGGCGATTCAATTCACCGTCAGTGGCCAATGCAGCCTGATGGAGGGTCGCTGGGCCTGGCCAGGCTGGCCTTACAAGAATCTACCAACTAGTCCTGCTTCCACCTGCTGCAGGCTGACCCAGCAGCCCCCTGACTGAGGGAGGGCTGCTACAGGTAAAATTTCAAAACCAAGTATTAGTCTGATAGTCAAGACTTTACAACAAAGACTTTTGATCTAGAGTGTTTGTTTTTGTTCTGAATTCAATATGTGCTCATGTTAGAGACCCTGACAGGAATTGACAAAGCAAGGATCACCTGGCTTCCTGCCCTCCAGATCAGCTTCTGACAACTCTTCTTCTATTCATTTCTTCCTGCACATTTTAACTCTTTTTAGGAGACTGGGGTCATCTCATATACACAGATTTTTCTGATGGGCTTTTTATGAGAGCGTTTCTCATTTTATTAAATTTTTTTATAATGTTAATAGTCCATGTCATTCCATGTTATGGCTCTTTACCCTTTATTTAACTAGTTCCCTATTGTTGATCATTTAAGCCTTTCCCAATTTTTGTGCTAATTAACACTCTAATGGCTCTCTTGATACAAAATTCTCTGCCTTCCCCCTGGTAGTGGTAACATAGCTGCTCAGGAGTAGAATTACCGGGACTAGTGACCCGAACCCAGTAAAGCCTCTTGCCCCGTGCTATCCAATTCACCTTCAGCAAGTTTGACTCCCACCATCTCTACTATTGCTTTTGCTATCTTGGAGTGAAATCGATGTATAAGTCAGTCAATGGGGGTGGGCCACTTTTATTGCATGCTCCTGGATTTTGGACTTCCGGTTAAGACTCCATTGAGAGCTAAGTTAAATGAACTCAAAATGCCCATGCTGGTCCCTTTCCGGATGCACCTTCCAACGTCCCAGGAACCAGGTTGGACAAGAATGTACATTCCAAAGGCTTCCCTCGCCTCCTAGTGACAAGCCCTGAGAGTTTTCTGGTGTGTGTGTTGCGGGGGCGGGGGGCGGTTGCTGCTCAGGTTAGGGAGGAAGGGAACAGCCCACATTGTCCCAGACAGCCTGATGAGCCAGAGTCCTCCGGATCCCTGTCCCTGCTTGATTTGGGGTGCTAAACTGCAGTTTTGAGAGAGGCCAGGTGTGCTGAATCTGAGTCACCTCCTCCCTTTGGGTTTGCTGAACAAACTGGGCCCTTTGAGCCCTGGAGCTGGAATCGTGGAGGGTTCTGGTGGCTCAGCTATGAGACCATTGGACCCCTCTGTGGGCTCAGTCTGGAAAAGCCAGGGCAACTTTCAGGGTCCCTCCACACCCTTCAGCTGGAATCTTCTCACCTCAGCAGGGAACTGGTGGGGAGAAGGGCTAGACAGTGTTCTCTAAGAGAAAGCTTGAAAGAGGTTAAGAAGATGATTCTCGGGCGCCTGGGTGGCTCAGTGGGTTAAAGCCTCTGCCTTCGGCTCAGGTCATGATCTCAGGGTCCTGGGATCGAGGCCCGCATCGGGCTCTCTGCTCAGCGGGGAGCCTGCTTCCTCCTCTCTCTCTCTGCCTGCCTCTCTGCCTCCTTGTGATCTCTCTCCCTCTGTGAAATAAATAAATAAAATCTTTTAAAAAAAAAAAAAAAAAAAAGAAGATGATTCTCAAGCAAAATAGAATGAACAGGCACCCACAACTTTATTCAGCTCATCAATTAAGGAGGGAGCCAGAAAGTCGGAAATGCTGATTCAAATGGCATTTGAAGTACAAGATTTATATAGCCCATTGGGAAAGACACACTAAAATAGATTTTTAATGTTTGAGACAAATCCAGTTAATGTCCTACAGAGCAATCAATCCTGGTTCTCTCCTCTCACTGGACAGGAACCACTTGTGCCTCCACCGGACAGTCATCTGCAATGGAACATGGAACTTCACAGACTCTGAGCCCTTAGTTAATAGTAAATGTCAAACTCCAACAACAGCCCATCCTCCTGAAACAGGGAAGATCTTTGTGTCGGCCTCTGAAACAAAACTTTTGCGTGATGTTGGAAATACACCCAATCATCCCGTTGGTCTTAGATCCAGATTTTGGAGTGTTTTTATTAACCTCGCAAGCTTATAACCACCCCTGCAAAAACAACTCAAATCATGCACTCTGCTGTACCAGCTCGGCAAGATCAGGGACCCTGGTGCGTGAAAGCACCCCTGGACCTTGGAGGGGAGTAATCACCACACCAGCAGGAACTCTGCTTGGAGCCTTCATCTTACACGAGGTGCGTGTGGTCCTTAACTTTCTAGTTTTTCACATCTTTATGTGTCTTGTGTCTGCAAACACATTGCAAACTTTTTGATGGCAGAGCACATGACTCATACATCCAGACTTTTAGAAATATAGAGACTTTGAGATGTTTAGTCCAATGCTCTCATTTATTAGACAGCCTGTACCTCAGGTTTATTAAAGGACTTGCCCAAAGCCAACTGGCTAGAAGGTGCAGAACCAGGAGAAACACAAGGCCTCTAGGCTCCTGCTCCAGGTTCTGCCCAAGGCTTCTTCCTCCACCCCAAGCATACTTCTGAATGTGGTGTATATGGGTGAGATGGAAGGAAGGAAAGAAAGAAAGAAAGAAAGAAAGAAAGAAAGAAAGAAAGAAAGAAAGAAGGAAGGAAGGAAGGAAGGAAGGAAAGAAAGAAGGAAGGGAGGAAGGAAGAAAGGAGTGAAGGGGAAGGAAGAGTGAAGGAAGATGTTTGGGTGCATGGATGGGTGAGTGGGTAGGTGGATGGCTGGTTGGACGGGTAGGTGAGTAGGTGGATGGAGAGGTGGGTAGATGGGTGATTGGGTGAATGGGTGGGTAGATGTGTGAATGAATGGGTAGAAAGTAAATATAATATCTAAATTTAAAGGAGAAAAGAACATATAACCAAAAATAGTTATTCTTTTTTCCTGGAAAAGAAGACAAAATTAGTTTTAATTTTACAAAATTTCTTCCCCGCTCTCCTGCTCTTGAATATTGTGAATTAAGGACAGGCAGCCTCCAGGGGGACAGAGGAGGTGGCAATGCCTTCATTGTTCGCAGGGTCCTCGACTTTGGCTGCACATTGGAATTTCCTGGTGCTGGTCTCCTCCGCAGGCCAACTAAATCAGAACCCCTAGGAATGGGGTCCTGGCATCGCATTTGTATTACAGCTCCTCAGGATAGTAATCACTGACAGTTGCAGTGACAGGTTGACAAGTCCAGGGGCCAAAGGCCCGCTGGGCCTGCCTTTGACTGGGAAGAGCTGCTGTGACGGCGGGTTAGCGTGATCTGACAGCTCTGCTCTGCTCCCCGGGCTCTGCACTAACCAGCCCAACAGAAGGACCTTTCTCCAGGCCACCATGGATGGGCCATTGCTGGGGCTGACGAGGAAGGAAATCCCCATTTTAGGGAAGGATGAGCGACAGGCAGGCTCTTCAATGACTGTTGCTAGGCGTCAGCCTCCAATGGATAAGAGTTGGCACTGCTGCCTCAGAAAACTCCGGTTTCAGGAGAAAACTGCAGCCAGCTTAGTAGCCCCTGCTGATGCCCGGAAGAGAACCTCAGTGCTGGAGGGGAGTGGAGCCCACAGTCTACATAGTCTGACCATTCCTTAATGGTCATCTTTTTTTTAATTTTGCTTTAAGATTTATTTATTTATTTGACAGAGAGAGACAGTGAGAGAGGGAACACAAGCAGGGGGAGTAGGAGAGGGAGAAGCAGGCTTCCCTCTGAGCAGGGAGCCCAACGCGGGGCTCGATCCCAGGACCTGGGATCACGACCTGAGCCGAAGGCAGACGCTTAACGACTGAGCCACCCAGGTGCCCCTGAATGGTCATCTTTTAATTTGTACTTATGTCCTTCTGAGATCTCCCTGTGGAGCTTAACCTTTCATTAAGCTTTGCTACAAGAAGGGGACATTTGGCCATGTCTGAATCCTTTGTGACACTGCTTTGTACACACTGTCTGTTACGTGATTTCGCCACGTAATCGGAGCCTTAACAAGTCCCTAGAGGAGGTAATAGCAGGAAAATGTTTCTTTCTTTGAACTCCGGGGCGATCCTTGGATCGGACAATGAGAACTTTTCTGCTGTCAGGTGAAGACGAAGAGCCCCTCTTCTGCTCCATCGGCCCACTTCCTGCTAGCCCCAGCCTCTCGGAGAAGCAGCTTCCATTCTCCTGAGCTCTGCCTCGAACCCTCAGCTATGTGATTCTTCATCTGCCCTTTCAGTTTTTTCTGCATAAGTATTTAATAGGTGCCTATGGGAGACGAGGCCCTTGACATGTATTATTTCATTTAACCTGGGCTGGAGAGCATCCCCTGGCAGGAACTCCAGCGGGAACGCATGCCTGCCACCATTGTCACTGGCCCAGTTTTGACAGGATCCTGGACCACTCTAGAAAAGGCAGCTGCTGGTTCAGAGAAGGAAACACTTGGAGCCTCCTCATGGAGCTCCAGGACCTGGCGCTTCTCCTCTCCCCATCTGCTCACTCACTTCTCTGTGTTCCAGCTTCCGCGGGCCTCAGTTTACCCTGCAGACCCCAGCCTCGCCAGCCTGCCCTGAGGCCCACAGCAGGACCTGGGCTCTAAAGCGCATGGAGCAAATTCACTCGGAGAAGGAACCGGCTGGCCCTGCCTGGGTCCAGCCTGGTCCAATGGGCTCTGGCCACGAGGCTGGGCATGACCTGCAAACAGGGAGGCCAGGGAAGGGGGATGAGGACTGTCACCCAGACACACTGAAATCATGGGGGGCGGAGGGATGCTGGGCGCAATGCATGGCACCAAGTTGAGCTTCAGTGTCACGTGGTTCTTGTTGGACCAGTGTAGCTGGTCCAGGTATAGCTCAGGGTCTAATCACAACAGAAGCAGTGAGTGTATCATTGGCGATAATTAGGAGATTTGGTAACATTTTTCAATCTAAAAATCAATCAACTTTATTAGGTATAATGTATACACAATACACTGCGTTCATTTGAAGTATAGGATTCGACGAGCTTTGACACCACTCTGCTCGCTTGGATGAACGAAGATACAATCTGAACTGCATCATTCCAGTATGTTCCCTCCTGCCCTGGCACTGTCCACTCTCTCGTTACCCCCTGCCTCAGACAGCGTGGCTTGGCAGAGTGTTTGGAATTATCCAAGTGACAGATGGGTTTTAAGCAGAGAAGTGGTGTCACTAGATACCCAGGCCTAAGGGGCAGTAACAGCCATGGGAGACCAACCAGTGAGGGGCTACTGCTATGCCACAGGGAAGAACCAGTGATGGTGTAAATTAGAGTCAGGACAAGAGGGCAAAGATGGAGGGATCTGTGGACCATTTAGGACATAGAATGTACTGAGGTTCAGGATCCCATAGCCAGGTGCTGGGGGGCCCCGATGCCTGGAGGAGGCCTGGCTGGCAGTGTTCCCTGGGCTCCCTAACCTAGATGCTGGGCTTCCTCCCTATTCTGGCCAGCTCAGGTAGCCAGAGCAAATACCACCAACAATGGGGTTAAACAACAGACATCCATCCATCACAATTCTGGAAGCTGGGAAGTCCAAGGTCAAGGTGCTAGCTGACCTGGTGTCTGGTGAGGGCCCGCTTCCTGGTTTGCACATGGCTACCTTCTCCCTGTATCCTCACGTAGCAATGAGCAGAGAGAAAGGAAAGCAAGCTCTCTTCTTATAAAGACCTTAATGCTATCATGGGGGCTCTACCCTCATGACCTAATCACTCCTAAAGGCCTGCCTCCTACTGCCATTGCCTTGGGGATTTGGGCTTCACTAAAGCAATTTGTGACAGAGGCAAGGGGAACAGACACATAAACATTCAGTCCATAACACTCCTTCACCTCTTGTTGTGGATTTCCCAGTTGCTCTGTCTGGAAGCCCAACCTCTTTGTGACAGTAGCCGTGCATCCATCCCAATCACCGCTCCTGGTTGGGCTGCGGCCAGGCGCCCAGCTCAGCTCTTCACCTCCTCCTACAGGAGGCTAGTTCCTGCATCCCAGGTTCCCAGGCTCCAGGGTGAGTCTTTCTGGAAATCCCAGGTCTCTTGATTCACCTGCAGCAACTCATGATCTGCCTCCTTCTGGAAGTATCAAAAATAGCTCAATGGCCCCGATGGCTTCCTTTCTACCTAGCTCCAAGGCTACAGCTTTCATGGAAACTTCAGTCTAGTGGCTTCACTCCAGACCTCAGGGGACCCTAACCTTTGGTCCACCCTGTGGGTTTCCTCACTCCTGTTCTGTTGCTTCAGCCCCAACCCTTGCCACTAACCTCAGACATTTCCCTCTGTTGACCTTATCTATTGACCCATCTTCCAGTGTTGACTCTGGGCACTGCCCTTGGGATATGGTGGTCCCATGCCCAGTACCCCACAGGGCCAGTCTTGTTCCGTGGTGGCCCTTCCCTGAGCCCCAGACTGTTGAAGCCTGAGACAGCCTGGAGGGAAGGAGAACAGTGCCCTCTCATGGCCGTCCACTGCGGGGTGCCCTGGCACCAAGCTCACCCAGACCACTGTTGATGGCTTGGCCTCTGAAGCCCAGCCCTGCTCCGGTCCACTGCCCTGGCCAAGGACACCTGTGTGGTCTAGCTGTTCCTCCAGCTCCTGACCTTGCTGCTGAGTCCTACTGCTCCTTTATCCTGAGGACGCCAGACTCCTCTTATAACCAAGAGGGCATGTAACCCGGCTGACCCAATCAGAAATCCATAGCTGTGAAGACCACCTGAGTCCAGGCTCGCATGCAGACGGGACATTCGACGATCAGCAGATGAGGTTTGGACGGGAGTCAAACACGACTGAAAGACCCGATTCACACGCAGCCTCGTTTTGCCCACAATTCTTATAGCTGGCTTCATGATATCCTTTATATGGAATTTCACTTCACAGCTCAAAATTATCTCCTTAATTACTGCAGCTTCGTTTGCCACGATTAATGGCTCAGTGCTGCTAAGGTGACATCTGGCAATGGTCGTTTATTTACAGGAAGCTGATGGTGGCTACACAGGGAAGCCAAATCATCCCATTTGTTTATAAATCTGATCAAAGATGTAAAACACGGATGTTTAACTAAATACCTGAGACAGGCCAAAGCCACAGGCCAAGGAAGTCACTTTTCAAGGGATGCTCCCAACCCAGGTGATCGGGGAGGTACCTCACAGCCCTCCCCATGGGGCTGGCCCCATGGTCCCTCTTCCACCCCGAAAGCAAACCCGCGTCCTCTCTGTGGCACACGTCCAAACAAGTGCCCCGCTTTTTTGTTTTCCTGCCAGAATGACACTAATGCATGTCTACTTCATGATATTTAGTGCTTCTAGTTAAATGGACTTCTTTGAAGAGGAAAGACCAATTTGCATGCGAATGCAAATAGAACAAACATTAAATACATGTGGGAAGAAGGAAGGAAGGAGTTTACCATTTGTCAAGACAGCGATGGAGACAACTTGTTTTCCACCTAAAAGTCTTGGGTTTGGTTCTTCATGTTGATACAGCACTTAACAATTTGCTGAAGCTGCCACAGACATGATCGCTTTATATCAAGAGTGTTTCGATGAAGTGACTTTCATTCCTGGGCTAAGTGACAAGGACTTCGCCAGGGAGTCAAGGGACCCGCTCCTGCCTAGCCCGACTCCAAATCCAGTCCCCGTTCAAGCCCCGACAAGCCTTTTCCTCTCTGTGCCTCCAGAAACAAATCCTTGATTCCCACTCCCGCCTCGCGTGGGGCAACGGCTAGTGAAGCACTTACTAAGTAATATACTCGCTACATGTTGGAAGAAAGGGATTGGGACCCAAGTTGTGGCCTCATGACTTTAGATCCCAAAGAGGCTACTGCTTGAGACTAATGTGAAGCTGGAGTTGTGTTACTCGACACTTAACGCCGGCTTGCCAGAACCCAAGACTTTTCAAAGTTTTTTTTTTTTTAAGATTTTATTTATCTATTTGACACAGAGAGAGAGAGATCACAAGTAGGCAGAGAAGCAGGCAGAGAGAGAGGGGGGAAACCCCCGCTGAGCAGAGAGCCTGATGCGGGACTCGATCCCAGGACCCTGAGATCGTGACCTGAGCCAAAAGCAGAGGCTTAACCCACTGAGCCACCCAGGTGCCTGAGACTTTTTAAAAATAGGAAGGAAATGTTCTTTTTCTTGGTCACCATTTAGAAAAAACTCAACCTTTTTTCCACTGACTTCACTAAAAATGCCATTACTGAGCTAAAAGCAAACAGAAAATGTTTGATTCTAATGGAAGATTCTTCCCAAGCAAGGATGCAACCAGATATTGTGCATGGAGTGGTAGGTCTGGGATGCTCAAGCCAGAGGGGACCAGGGAGACCACCTTGCCCCATGTTCCCATTTGATAGATGGGCACACTGAGGCCCAGACACCAGAATGGCTGCCTGAGGCCAGATGCTCTGGCAAATAAAGGCTCAACCCCCTGCCTCCTGACTCTTAGACCCAGGTTCTTCTACTATCTGTGCTTCCCTGATGGGACACATGTCCCCTGGGAGTCATGAGGTGGTGACCCGAGGGTCATGCAGAGACCAGGTCCCCCATGCCACCCATACCATCTGGAGTATCAGTTCTACCTGACATGTTTTAGGGAAAACATGGTTATTAAAGCAAAACACACAGGCATCTATCAAATAGAATGAAAACCTCACATGAACTTTCAAGTTAACAGAAAGTTCTACACAGAGACTTTGGCTACGTCATGGACCAGTATTAGCTGGACCTCAGACCCAACCATGTTGGGGTGGCAATAGTTGGCTAGGGGGACGAGGTGGCGAAGGTGGAGAGGGCAGCCCTCTACCCATCTACACCCTTGGGATGGAGGAGCATGCGTCGTTCAGATGATGCTTCTTCCCGCTAGTTCGAGAAGACTTGACAAAGGTGGGTGACGAAAGTGTTTCTGATCCTTCCCTGAAGCAGCTCTGAAACAGAGGTGCTGTCTCTTTCCACTGGCCATGTACCTTCCACCTGAACAAAGGGCCTCTCTCGAGGAAGGGGCCACCCTGAAGGAACCTGAAGGACCAGGCCTGGCCACAGACGGTCTGGTCCTGTGGCCGTCCCTGAGCGGTGGGGCCGGTCATGGAGACGGTTTCCTCTGCCCTCACAGAGAGCTCCCGGGGGGTGCAGGTGGCTCCCCTGACAGAGGGGAGACAGAATTTGCTTATCTGTTGGGAGAAATGTGTAAGGAAAGTTAACACATTGTGGACAAGGGGAGAAGACTGTTTCTCGGTCAAGGACCTTACGAAACTCTGCACGTTCATCATCCATCATTGTGAAGGTCCAAGTGTGCTTTCGTATCATATTCCTGATGGATTTGCTTATTTAAACAAACACCGCAAGGCTCTGGCTAACACGGTGGAAAAACTTGTGTGTCAGGGAAGACAGTCTATACGTGAGGAGGAGGGAAACAAGAGGGCAGAAAAAGGAAGAGGGGAAACTGGGGAGGTCAAGGACCCAGGACACCGAGAGCCTCTCTGTGGGGACCTCCTGGGACAGAGACAGGCCATAGCACAAGGACTGCTCTGTATTTTCACAACATCTAGAACATCCGTGCCTGGAAAAGTCTTCCTCCTTCCTCAAGGAGCCGCACGCGCTGATGAGTTTAATGTTACCAACCAGACTTTTTACGGAGGAGATTGTGTGCTGCCCCTGCCTGGAGCCCCCTTCACCACCCTCTACACCCAGGACCCTGGGATCATGACCTGAGCCGAAGGCGGACGCTGAGATGATGGAGCCCCCCAGGCACCAATCCCCATTCCTGACATTCTTCTATCTCTTCTATCTGCTTTATTTTTCAATGAAGGAGTAATCGTGGTTTATTTCCATTTATTTACTTATTTATAGTTTTAATTTTTTTTGTCTTTCTGCATTAGCATGTGAGCTCCATGAGAGCAGGGATTGCAGTCTTACTTACTTTCTTTTTTTTAAAAGATTTTATTTATTTGTTTATTTATTTGACAAAGAGAGAGAGAGAGAGATCACAAGTAGGCTGAGAGAGAGAGGAGGAAGCAAGCTCCCTGCTGAGCATGGAGCCAGATTCGAGGCTCGATCCCAGGACCCTGAGATCATGACCTGAGCCAAAGGCAGAAGCTTTAACCCACTGAGCCACCCAGGTGCCCTGCAGTCTTACTTTCTTTACTGGATCCTCATAGAACTGACCCCACCACATAGCCTGTATTTAGAAATTTCCATTTTCTAAAGTACCTTCCGGTGTAGAACACCTAACAATGATGGGGGAAATATTTACAACATCCTTTTGAATATGTGGCTGAGATTACAGCAAAAAGCACAAATATGGGAGCCTTGGAATCTGTGTTTTTTGATCCCTGGTGGCTGAGAGCAGGGTCGGAAGAGTATAGGTAGAAAAAAGGAGACACAGCCAGGTGTCTGGTCAGGCTAGGAAGTCAAGTCAGGAACCCTCATTTCTGAAGAGAGACAGCTCTCATAGGTGAACTGGAAAAAGCTCATCCTACAGAGGAGTGTAGAAGAGATCATTGTCTACCTTTGCCTTGGTTCGGACATAAGCAGAAAAAAAAAAAAAGACATGCCGCCTGAAAATTCGTAGCTACTAGCCAGCACTCACAGTTTTGGAGTCCACGTTCCCATCATACAAATGGCCTGAAAACTGCCAAAAAAAAAAATACTTAAAGTGATCCCAGATTGGTCCTTCCCCCAGATCCTGGCAGAAGGAAGTACACATTCTTCCTGGAGAACACAGCTCTAAGAAATCCAAGGGACTTGAGCTCACAGTCAAATGTCACTAAATGAAAATAAAGAAACAAACAAAAGAGAGACTGTTAACTATGGGGGTGATGTGGGGGGTAGATGAGCAAAACAAATAAAGGAGATTAAGATTATATTTCTTGTGATGAGCACTGAGTAATGCATAAAATTGTTGAATCATTCTATTGTGCACCTGAAACTATATAACACTGTATTTTTTTATTAACTTTTTAATTGTAATTCCAGTAGAGTTAATATAAAGTGTTGTGTTAATTTTGCGTATACAATATAGTGATTCAACGATTCTGTATATTAATCAGTGCTCATCAGGATAAGTGTACTCTTAATCCCCATCACATGTTTCACCCTTTCTCCAACCCACCTCCCTCTGGAAACCATCAGCTTATTCTCTACGGTTCCCTATGGTTAAGAGTCTGATTCTTGATCTGCCTATCTCTCTCTCTCTCTCTCTCTCTCTCTCTCTCTCTCTTTTCTCCTTTGTTCATTTGTTTTGTTTCTTAATCTGCACATGAGTGAAATCATGAGTGAATCTCTGGCTGACTGAGTTCACTTAGCTTTATACTCCCTAGATCCATCAGTGTTGTTGCAAGTGGCGAAGTTTCATTCTTTTTACTGCTATGTAATATTCATATATATGAATTAATTGTATATATATGAATATTATGTAGCCATATATCCATTCATCTATCAATGGACAATTGGACTGCTTCCATAATTTGGCTATTGTAAAATAATGCTGCAGAAAAACACAGGGGTGCATGTATCCTTTTGAATTAGTATTTTTGTATTTTTTGGGTAAATACCCAATAGTGCTATTACTAGATCATTGGGTAGTTCCATTTTTCCCTTTTTGAGGAAACTTCACACTATTCCAGAGTGGTTGTATCAGTTTGCATTCCCACCAACAGTGTAAGAGGGTTCCTTTTTCTCCACATCTTCACCAATGCTTGTTGTTTCTTGTGTTTTTTATTTTAGCAATTCTGACAGGTGTGAGGAAATATTTCACTGTGGTTTTAATTTGTATTTCCCTGATGATGAGTGATGTTGAGCATCTTTTCATGCGTCTGTTAGTCATTTGGATGTCTTTGGACAAATGTCTATGTCTTCTGCCCATTTTTTAATTGAGTTATTTGTTTTCTGGGTGTTGAGTTGTATCAGTTCTTGATATATTTTGGATACTAACCCTTCATTGGATATGTCATTTGCAAATATCTTCTCCCATTTAGTAGGCTACTTTTTAGTTTAGAATATAACACTGTATGTTAATTATACTTCAATAACAAAATAATTCAATAAGGTTCTACTTACTAGGAGTGACTAATCAAAAAACAAAATCAAACTCATTATAAAAAGAACAAAAATTAAAATAAATAAATAAAACCAAAGCCCTAGAAACTGAAGAAGATGAATAAAGTTTTTATTTCAGTGAGTTGCATGAAAGTCTGCAGTTAAGGTTTCTACCCTGCTCCATTTCTTTTTTTTAAAGATATTTTCAAAGATTTTATTTATTTATTTGAGAGAGAGAATGAGCAGGGGGAGGGGCAGAGGGAGAAGGACAAGCAGACTCCCGGCTATGTAGGTAGCCCAATGCGGAGTTTGATCCCAGGACCCTGGGACCAAGACCTGAGCGAAAGGCAGACGCTTAACAACTGAGCAACCCAGGTATCCCCACTCTGCTCCATTTGTAATAAAAACTGAATTGCTTTGGATTTTTTTAAAATAATACTTTTAAAGTTCAGGAAACCTAATATAAGTATACCTTGCATTTATATAGAAATTTACACTTTACAGAAAACTTTCACATACATTATCTCATTTATCTCATAAAGTAGTGCTAATTCTTTAAGCAATTATTTAAATTTAGAATTTAAACAAAATTGGGAAGAAAGAAATGTTTAAGTCACTAAATACTGAGTAAACAAGCCACTGTGAGGGAATCAGTAGAAGCTACAAACTACAAAATAAGCATTGTGAAAACAACAAGTAGGACAACCATCAGGTACAGAAAGCAAACTAAGGATATTATGTTTAAAGAAATAAAAGAGAATATCAGAAAAATATAGAACCACAAAACAAGAGGCTACAAAATCACTAGGCAGATCCTAAAAGGACCAAATAGAACTTTTAGAAAGGAAAAATAGAATTGATATTACTAACTCAAAGTTTGAGTTAAATAGCATATAAAGTACAGCCAAGGAGAGAATTGGTGATGTGGAAGGTAGATATAAGAAATAGCACAATAAATGAGAGAGAGAGAGAGAGGAAGAGAGGGAGAGAGGTGGGAAATATGAAAAGGAAGTATCAAGAGAAATAAAGAATAAAGAAAGAAGACCCAAAATATATCTCTTTAGAATATCAGAAGGACATCACAGAAACAGTGGAGAAAAAACAATATTTGTGCAAATAATGACCAAGAATTTTCCAGGACTGATGAAAGATACCAATACTCAGATTCCTCAGAATCAGCAGTACCAAGGAATCTCAAGCAGAATAAATAAAAAGAAATGCACCACCCAGACAGACTTCAAAATCCTGAAACACGTCCTCCCTCTTCTCCAAAGATATTAAAAGTTCCTGGACAAGAAGATGTATTACTGACAAGGGAGTAGCAATTCAATGGAATCAACAGTAATAGTATCCAGAAAACAACAGAACAATACTTTCGATCTCCTAAGAGAAAGTATCTGTTATACAGGACTAAATAGACTAGTAATAAATGAGGCCAAATACCAGTGTCTTACTACACAAAGGTTTATTTCATGCTTACCCCAAATACCCTACAAATCAGGTGACACTCTAAGGCAACTTCCCACTAACCAAGGACTCATGAATCCAGGCTTCCTACATCTCGTGTCTCCACCATCTCAGCACATGTCTTGCAGAACCAACAAAGAAGGGAAGGAGAAAACCAGAGTCATGCTGGATATTTTCATTGCCTCAGCCCAGAAATGACACGTGACTTCTGTTCACAATCCATTGGCCAGAACTAGTCACATAGCCCCACCCAGTTGCAAAGGAGGATCCAGGGGTATGTGTGTGTGGCTGAGGAATAAACATAAATATTCAGGGAGCATTACTTCCTGCCACTCTTTCAAGAACAAAAGCAAAGTAAAAACATTTTCAGATAAACCAAAGCTGATAGAATCTATTACCAACAGATTTTCTTTTAAGGAACTTCCTGAAAAGGATATAACTTAGGAATAGGGGAAATAATCCCCTCAGAAGGTAGACAAATGAATGGCAGATGTGGAAAAAATCCAATTAATTATCAACTGTATAAAGCAATAGCAATGGTGATTACTCTGTGACGTTAAAGAAGGGCTTAAGCTGGACCCAAATCCTATATAAACACATATAGCATGATCTTGGAGGGATATGATTAGCATTATAGGGTTTTATATGTTTATAGTTTCCTTTGAGTGTTCTAGAAGAAACTGTTAAGTTGAATATAAACACTAAAATATCTAGGATAACTACTAAAATCACGGAACTAAAAATGCATAACTTCCAGGGAATACAGCATGCAACTCTTGATCTCAGAATTTTAAGTTTGAGCCCCATGTTGAGAGTAGAGATTATTTAAAAATGAAATCTTTTAAAAAATTAAAAATAAAATAAAATAGCATGCATAAGTTCCAAACTGTTGGGGATAGGGATACAATCAATCCAACAAAAGGCAAGAAAGGATGGGGATGGGGAGATGGGCAAACAGGAAAGCAAAACAAGTAGTACAAAATAAGATAGTATAAATGAATAAAAATATATCAGTAATCAAAACAAATGGCCAAATTCAAACTAATAGACAAAGATGATCAGATTGTGTTTAGTTAGATCCAGCAATATACTATCTGTGAGAGCTATATCTGATCATAATAGTGAACACACACTTGTCTTATGTGCCAAGCCCTGTTCTGAGTGCACTAGAGATGTTAATTCATTTACTCCTCACAGAAGCCCAATGGGACAGGCACTATTTTGATAAGAAAACCAAGTTTCAAAGAAGTTAAATAGCTTGGCCGTATAACTTGAGTGGCAAAGTGGTGACTTGAACCCAGGCAAAGTCTTCCTAGTCTGGACTTTTTAGTTCTGTATCATACCACCTCTTACAGAAGGTCCCAGAAAGGAGGAAAGCAAAATAAGAGAGAAAGATGTATCAGGTAAATATTAGCCAAAAGAAAGCCGGCATAATGACATTTATATTAGACTTTCAGGGGGAAAAAAAGTATTATTGAAGGTAAAGAGATAAAAAGTACAATTCACTAGAAGCTTTAATAGTTCCAGATTTGTATGTCCTTCATAGCATCATTTTAAAATACACAGAGTAAAAATTGACAGGACTACAAAGAAAGGTTGACAAGTACACCATCAGAGTGGGACACTTTAACATACCTCTCTCAGTAGACAGAAAATCAATAAAGATGCAGAATATTTGAACAAGTTTGATCTGCAGGAGACATATGGAACATACTACCCAACAACTCAAGAATACACATGCTTTTCCATGTATACATGGAACATTCATAAAAATTGATCCCATAGTAGACCATAAAACATCACTGAACAAAGTTTAAAGAATTGTCATCCATACCACAGTTCCTGACCACAATGCAATTACCTTAGAGATCAATAATAGCTCACAGCTAAAAACAGTGCCTTGATCAGAGGACAACAACCTAGAGGAAGGATGTTTGAGGTTAAACCAAAGAAGTAGTGCTGGGCATGAGAAAGGGGGATGGATTCTAGAGATGTTTCTAATATCAGCAAAGGAGTTGAAGACATCACCAAAGTTTATAGTTCGAGTAACCCGACGTTGGCACAGCCATTAATCAAGAGCTAGGGAGAGCTGAAGGAGAAGAGGTTTGAAGGGAGAAGATAAAGTAATGTCAGCTACTGCAAGAAGATGAGGTTGGATGAAGGTTTGAGAACAGAACAGCAGCACTGACTTCCGTGAGAGCAATTTCATTAGTGAACGGAGCGGCGGGGGCTGAATCCAGGCTGGACCAGTCTGAGGAGTGAATGAGAGGGGAGGCAAGCAAGTCAATAAGTGTGACTCTCTCTTCTAAAAAATGTGCTAAGGAAAGAAAAAGGATACTAAGGAAAGAAGGATTTATTGTCTGTGTTTGTCTACACTTTTATATGGGAAGGACAAATGAGAAGACAAAAGGAAAATGGCTGTGAGCACAGCCCCCAAGGAGGTCTGGGATCACCTCCAAAACTTTCCTGCCATCCTTGTGGCTCAGGGTCTACTCTGCCTTTGAACTCATGAGTGGCTGTGGGGCTGGAGGGGTGTGGCCAAACCCACTCATCTGTCCTCCACCATCCCCATATTCCATTGCCGCCCCCCCCTCAACAAACCTCCGCCATTTCTAGGTCCCAGCTCTTGGAGTCTTGCCCAACACTCGTGACAATACCCCCATGTCTCAGGTACCACTGGGCTCTGCTGCAAGGGAAAGGAAAGCTGCAGAGTGAGATGGGGTGAGATGGGATATCATGCAGGAGGATAGTGGCTCCATTTTGTCCTTGGGGACACACATTGCCCTTTTTGGTCCCCACCGATTTGTCCTTTTTAAAACTACTACAATATTGAATGGGTTACAGTGGGGTGGAGCAAGAAAAATCCCTGTGTTAACGTGTGCAGGCAATTTGAAAATGGCATTGTGTCAGAGCCAAGTCGAACATACAGCTAAAATTAAGGCTGCATCTATTCGATTTCCTCTTTTGTAGTAGCAGGATGTTAGGAATATTATGTTGGAGGATAATGAAACTACAGTGTGCAGCAGAAGAGCCCAAAATTGTTATAATTACCGCTGTAATTGTTAGTCAACCCCTTAATGCAGGAACACAATGGAACCAAATTATGTTACCTTAATGTGGTGATCGGATTCTTTTCCCATTTCTTTGTGCCATTGTCTCTCTTCCCATGCTCCTGTTCTGTGTTCCCCCTCTTCTCTCTCCCCTAAGTCTCCCAAGCTTGCCGGGGGATCGCNCCCGGGGGATCGCTCTGCACTCCCTGCCAAACACACACCTTTCCCCTCCGAGCCCCTTGTGTCTTTGCCTTTGTCAAGGCTTGCTCACAGCCTGTATTAATAATTTTATTCTTATTAAAATTTAATATATGTACATTATACACATTTTATGACATCCATTCATTGTAGAAAAGCAAAAGGAAGAAAATAAGAAATCATTTGTAATCCTCACCCCCCAGAGATATCCACTGTAGGTTAGCACTTCCGTGTATAGAATTCTCTTCTTTCTATGTGCATTGTATATGTGTATATGTATAAAACTTAACTGATCAGCTGGTGCCTGAATTGCTCCTAACTGGCTTTGCTAAGGAAGATCCTCGGATAGATACTTGAAGTAGATAAAAGTTGGGAGGGTCCTATCCCACCATCCCACCCCTGGGAATCAATGGGGAAGCTAGTGTAAATATCCTGAGCAGGGAAGGCATTGCTCCCAGAGGGAGGAGGGAGAAACAAAGAGAAGGAAGAGCAGAATGGCCCAAGGTTGCACACTATGTGACTTCTTCATGGCCCCTCCAAATCCTGTATAAAGTCTGTTGAATTCCAAAAAGCCTGGTGTGAGTAACTTCTGTGTTGTGGAAATGAAAGAAGGGCCCAGGTCCACATCAGTAAACAGTGGCTGAGGCAGCCCTTGAGAAAGACAGAGCCCCAGAAGAAAAGATCTGAAGGATGCTAAGACCCTGCCCCAGTCTGCACCCCAGGAATGGGCTGCCATCTTGGAGGGAGGATTAAGGGACTCCTGGTAACTCCGTTCAGCACTCAGCAGATGGGGAAACCACCTGCCATCTTCCCATGTGCACAGGTGCATGCACGAATGCACACACACACATTTTTTCCCTGCAAAAACCAGGCTCCTATTACTTATAATTTATAAATAATTACAATTGTGATGATTAGCTTTCCTTCACCTATGCACACATACGCTGTGATCCAAGTCTGTAGAGGCAGTACCCCTCTGCAAGCAGTAATGCTAGACTAGAAAAACCATGCCAGCCGAAACTGTGCAAATGATCTTAATAACCAATGAGNTAAATAATTACAATTGTGATGATTAGCTTTCCTTCACCTATCACACATACGCTGTGATCCAAGTCTGTAGAGGCAGTACCCCTCTGCAAGCAGCAATGCTAGACTAGAAAAACCATGCCAGCCGAAACTGTGCAAATGATCTTAATAACCAATGAGAAAATTGGGATTGTTGAGTGGCTTTTAAAAAATTTTACGAAAACATTGAAAGCTCTCTTGCCAGTTGGCAATAAATGTATAGGGAAATGAAAAACTGGTAAAAACGTTGTATTGATTTAGCACACGATAACTTAAAACATTAGAACCACTGACAAGGTGCTCTATCTCTTTGTAACAAACTTAGGAAGAGGAGGTTGAAGAGCCACTTATCATTATGATACTTCTATGTGACACCGTGAGTCCTATAACTTACCAAACTGAGCACATCTTTTCGATGTTTTGGCCAAGTGTCATCTCCCCTTCTAAGTCTGGATCAAGTCCCAACAGTTTGTCTTTTGTGCTTTCAAGGTCATGAAATACCTCTGAGAGTTCCTTTAATGGGAAGTTTCTGCTGGTGTCACTTCCTTGTTGACCGTCATTGGATTTCTCCCATATGACCTCCACTGGACTTCTCCCATGGACCTAGGCCTGCTCTTCTAACGTCACTCTGCTGTCGGCATTTACAGATCTTCTGATCTTCCATTGCAATCTTCCATTTCATTTTTGCTTCCTTGCTGTGCTTTCATCTTTGTTGGCCAAGTCCGTCTTTCAACCACCCATTTTGGTAAAATGGCACATGGGTTCATGGCCGGGCAATAAGAAGACAGCGGGGCTGGACCTCTGCTGTCTATGTGTAAACAAAATTGCTGAGTAACAGATACATGGTGACCAGCTGCCCACAGACTTTGAGAGACATGGCATGGCTGGTCACTGGTCTTGATGGGGTTCTGTCATTTACTTAGTAACTAGCTGTGAAGAGCTACTGTATACAATTACTCATAATTGATACAAGTGGTAACTGGAAGATGAATGGTGCTATTGAGGGGCTCACCTTATTTTGCTAAACTGCAGAATGAAAGTCATGCATATCAGAACCATGCAAAGCAAGGACTGTCTGTCCAACGTATTGTCTATGCTTCATTTAGAAGTTTAAAAATCTTTGTTCATTTCTCACTTAGGAGTCTCCTCTTGTCTTCCTCTCTAGTTTCTATTTTTTCCCTCCCAGTTTTGCCTTTTCTCTCTTATTTTGGGTCATCTGGTCTCTCTCCCTGCCCCCTCCCCCTTCCTTAGGTTTCTTGTCTTCTTGCCTTTGTTTGGGACACCTGAGAATCAAGTTGCAGGGAGTGAGCAGACTGGCAGGTGGAACCCTACACTCCTCGTGGGCTGAACACACTGGACTTGTTCCCTGAAGGATGAAACATGGGATGCTAACTCCCTAAATTAAAAGCACAAAATCGTGTCTAATCCAACGAAACCAAGAGCTAGACACCAATGTATGTCAATGGACTCTTTCCAGGTATCATCACTGTGTTTCTATTTGTAGAAGAACACACTGAGAGGGTGCCATTCGTCATTCTGCTGAGGAGTACATACAAAAATGGCAGAGGAGAGACACAGAGGACTTGAGGGGTCTTAGAAAATGTACTACATAGCAGGAAATGGGGGGACAGCAAATGAAAACTCTTAATACCTCTCTGGGGAGGGAAAAAGCAGCAGAGTGAGGTGTTCTTGAGGACAAACCCCCTCTTTGTGCCACAACTCATTTGGTAGTTATTCTGAGCACCTAGTCCTTTGTATGGAAGGAATATTCCTCCAGTGTTGGTTCCACAGAGAAAGGACTCCTGGTTTGACCACATCTGGTAATAAATTCCGGGTTATTCTCATTTCTTCAGGGCAGGCATGCTGTACGGTCATCTTTTATAAAATAAAGAAAATTACCCTCAAGGGACCCCCCCAGAAGGGTAGCCAGTTAGCAACTTTAAAGGCTCTTGGGAGAAAACAAGTCATTTGATTTATAGAGCACAGGCTAAGTAGGTGAGGAGTGGAGCCAAATGTGTCTCTCTGAAGCCCGATCAATCTCATAAACTCCTGATATGCACTGAAACAACCAGGCTGGAGGCAGAAGGTGTTTGTTTTGCTCTGATAATAGGCTACCCCAGCAAACCATTTGGCGCCTGCTTTGGGGAGCTGGTGGATCAGAGGCAGAAGCTTGAAGTATCTGGGAGGAATTCAAGAAGATTTGAAGAGGAAAAGAAAAGCTCCTCATGCATTAAATCTCAGTAGCAATCTGACTTGTGCTCGTTATAATTCTCCCTTCACCTGCTTCCAGTGATCTCCTTCCTGGGGGAAAAAAGGAATCAGAGACAGCTGATGCACTGTGAAGTCATTCTAAATGCAAAACCGACAGACAGAAGGCTTTATACCATTTACAAGAGATACCACCCCCCAAAGCACTCTGAGTTTTGCTTAATAGCTACTCTCCTGACCCCTCTTTTAGATGACTCAAGCAGGGAGGAAGAGACCTATGAAGGTAATCCTGGTAATATGATACTCCAGTTCTTGATATTTGGGGCATTGGGCAGGAAACACCTTTGGCAACATAGCCTTCTCCTATGAGTTCACAAGTCATTTGCTTCAATTCAAAAAAGGGAGAAAGAAAGGTGGGGGTGGGGGACGGAGGACAAACAGTCTGAGAAAAAATGTTTTCTGCTTTATAAATATGAAAAAATCGCAAAGGCAGAGCCATTAAGTCATACTCAAAAGTTTAACAGCTATGTCTTTGTTTAAATTAAACAAAATTGATTAGATTATAGATGATCACAAAGATGTGGTTACAAGTGTCGGGAAACATCTGATTTTCTTACTTGCTTAAAGGTCATGGTTCTTAGTGGTCCATAGACCAACGCCATTAGTGGCATATCTTATTAAGAATGCAGAATCCTTAACTTTACCTCTGGAATTACTAAATCAGTACTCAGGGAAATAGCATGCAGGAATTCGAATTTTAAACCCTGTTATGCTCACTCAACATTGACACCTGCTGTTTCAAGTGCTCAGGCAATGGCCATGGCAATGCCCTGGGCTCAGGACATGGTCAGGAAACCCATTTCTTAGATCTGGACCAGTTTCATTACTCGACTCCTTTGCTTTTAACAACATCTTCCTTTTTTTATTTTTCCACTCATAAGTGGCATTTTTTTTTATTTGCCCCAGGGGTACAGGTCTGTGAATCATTAGGGTCACACCTTTCACAGCACTCATCATAGCACAAACCCTCCCCAATGTCCATAACCCATCCACCCTATCCCTACCCCCCCCACCCCCCAATAACCCTCAGTTTGTTTTGTGAGATTAAGAGTCTCTTATGGTTTGTCTCCTTCCCGATCCCATCTCAACATCTTCCTTGTATACAAAGTTGTAACAACAGACTTTGGGCCTTGGATCTGCTTTCTAGATATTTATAGCTCAAATACGCTTCACTTAAGATGATGAGCCTCCCACCCACATGCCCAGCAGGCTGTGGCTTCTCATGCTGGAGGAATAAATGTGTGTGAGGGGGACTGGACCATTGTCCCCAGGAACCAGACTCTGGTGTTCAACTCTGTCAAGAGACTCTTGTCCTGGTGGTAGGGTGACCAATAGTCCCATTTTCCCAGGGCTGAGGGGTTTCCCAAGGCAGAGGACTTTCAGTTTTAAAGCCAGGAAAGTTCCAGGTAAACTGGGAGTTGGTCACCCTACATGGTGCTACTAACACACTCTAGCAAATTTCACCAGAGACTGACAAACAACTGTCCCAATTTGTTTATTCTACACTGAGAAATATAATTGCCAAGTGTGTGATTAGTCAACTCAATGTTTGGATGGAAAAGTCCACTTCAGATTTCAGTTATAAGTCTCAGGGAGCACCCACACATCTGATCAATGGGTTTTCAATTAGGAGGGTCCCACAAAATCCTCCAGTCCTGATAAATCCCTAGGACGACTCGCAGAACTCAGGAAAGCTTTATTATAAAAGCTACAACTCAGGAACCGCCAAATGGAAGAGATACACAGGGTAAGGTATGGAGGATGGGACACAGAGTTTCTGTGCTCTCTCCTGGAATCCGGGGTGCCACCCTTCCAGCACACCCATGTATTCACCAACCAGGAAGCTCTGTTTCAGTATTTCTATTAAAGTTTCATTATGTATGGTTGGTTAGATCATTGGCCAAGTGACTGAACTCAATCCCCAGCCCGTCTCCCAGGAATTGGGGTGGGGCTGAGAGTTCTAACCTTCTAACCACACAGTTGGTTCTTCTGGGACCAGTCCCCATCCAGAAGCTCCATAGAGCCCCCCCCATACACACACACACACACACACACACACACACTCTGGGCCAAGGCTCACCTCTTTAGCATAAACCCCAGTGTGACCGAAAGGGGCTTGTTGTAAGTAACAGAAGACACTCCTATCTGTCAGAAAATTCCAAGGGTTTTAGTAGCTCTGGGCCAGGAACCAGGGACAAAGACCAATACACTTTTTACTGCACCTCACACCCATAACCGTACAAGGAGAGACCTGCTGAGGAGACAAGAGCACCCTTGTCGGACGATTAGGGCATCCTCTTCCAACACAGGCCTGGAAGAGCATTCAACATTCATCGCACTTCGATGCTTCTCTGACACGGGTACCATACTGCACGTCCTAATGCTGGTAAGATTTAACAAATCTCCCTCATGGCAGCTTGGAACCAAAGCCTCTCTCCAGGGGACACCGCAGCCTCAACAGCGAAGCTCTCTGGACACCTCTGAGGGTAGAGGGATTTTCTGCAGCTGGATGATGTCATTCTTTTCTCCCCTGCCATCCAATCCTAGGAGTTCATCCTCTTTAGAGCTAGCGTCTCCCTGACCTCACATTGACCTTTCTCAAGACAGTTTTTCAAGTTGTGATATTATTTTTCATTGAGAAAAAAATTGGAAAATAAGCACAAGTTTAAAAAAGTTGTGAGGAAATACCAAATACAACGTCCTGCAGCCACAGGAAGTGATGTTTAACTTTTAATGACCTGGGAAAATGTTCACAATATATGTGAAGTCACATGCTTCCAAAAAAAAGTCTGCAAAGCAATGCGTTTAGAAGGTAACAGCTGTTATCACTAGGGTGATGAAATGAGAGTTGTTTCTCATTCTCTTCTCTATGCTTTCCTTTCTCTTCTATTTTTTTCCTACAATGATCGTGCATAATTTTTATAACCAGGAAAAAATACATTAATATATTAGGCAATACAGGCCATACAACTAGATGTGTTCTGACTTGTCCCTTGCCTAGCTCTGCTAACATGATTTTACTTCTGCTCTCTGGGCTCCTGGCTTCCTTCTGGAGCCTCTGTCAGTCTGACCTCATGGGAGCGCCCATCCCTGAGGTCACGCTCTGCCTCCGTCATTCCCTCCAGACCTCAGAGAAAGCCTGACATTGTATTGTACTTGCTCCCATCCCCGCCCCCACCCCTCAACAATTTGGCAAAACTTCCTCAGAATCTGTTTCCACTAAATTCTGCCACACGAGGCAGCACTGTCAGGAGGAAATTAGATGTGTAAGGAGGCAAATAAGTTAGTCAACAAAAATCCATTGTATTTTCATGATAAATCCATCAGTACGCATATGACTACATCTTCTCATGTCCTGAGAGGAGGTCACACTGATAAACAGTGTTTCCACAGGCCTAAAGACCTAAAGAAACTGTTTCCAGAAAGACCTTATTTTCACAGGCACTTTTCCCCCTTAATCAATTCAAGATTATGTTCGACAAGCACTTATTGAGCATCTATTGTGTACCAGGCCCTGGGGATGAAAAGAAATCATCCCACTCAATATAGTGACAGACACAAGATGGAATAAATAAATGTGTGTTGAATAAAAAAAGCAAATAAGAAAACAGGCTTACCTAATCTACCCAGATAGCTAGAGACAAAAGAAAAACTGAAAACCTAATCTCCTCTGATAACTGAAACTTATATAATTGTTCAATGAATTAAATCTCACCAACCTGGCTGCCACAGTGATGACTTCTCTAGCCTTCCCCACTTCCCTTCCAGGCCTCTGTCTTTCTTCTGGCTAACTCCATGCCCCCAAGTCCAGAAGACTCAGCTCTTCTGAGTCCAAGTGACTTCTTAGGGTCCTTGTCAAGCTCATGTACCTGAGGATAGCTTTTCTTTCCTTTCCTTTTCTTTTCTTTTCTTTTCTTTTCACATCTTAATTCTATTTTTTTTCAGTGCTCCATATGTACCCCAATGTTCATAGCAGCAATGTCCACAATTGCCAAACTGTGGAAAGAGCCAAGATGCCCTTTAACACACGAATGGATAAAGATGTGGTCCATATGTACAGTGGAATATTATGCAGCCATCAGAAAGGATGAAGACCCAACTTTTGAAGATAGCTTTTCAACGTTCAGGGACAGTATGCTCTCTCAGGCTTTCATTCCTTGAAGCCAGTGGTTCTCAGCGCCCCCTGGAGGACAGTTGGTGTGTCTGGAGATCTTTTTTTGTCCTCACAACTGGGGGAGAGTGTGCTGCTCGCCTGTAGCCAGTAGAGTCCCGGGATGACGGTAATCATCCTACCATGCACAGGACAGGCCCCATAACAAAGAATAGTCCAGTCCCAGGTGTCAAACATGCCACTGTGGAGAAACCTGCTCCGACGGAAGCAATCCAAGATGGCTTTAGGGGTACTCCCCAACTTTGGTTCTCCCTCACCGTTCCTATAAATGCACTCCATGATCTCAAATTCCCAGAACTTACATAGCTTAGAACTCAGCACCATGCCCCAGGGCCACTGTGATGTGTGCCGAGCACAGCCCTCTGTCACATTGGTGGCAACAGGTCAATCCTTCAGGCTCTGAGGCCGGGCCCAAGTCCATCATGGGCTCTGTCACTCACGAACTATGGGACTTGGGGTGTGGTGATTAGCTTTAGTTTTTCCCATCTTTGAAATTGTTCTAAGTAGCAAAAAATAATAGAAAAGTATGAAATAGCCCCCACATCTTTGGAGGTATTGGGAAGACATATCAGAGTCCATGTGATGGACTTAAAGCAAGGGCTGGTCACAGTCATGAGCTCAGTGATGGTAACAGTACTGGGAACCACCTGAAGGTTTTAAACTCTCCTTTTAGGAGTTGTTCGTTTCTAAAACCAATTATCTTTATGAGGTTTTGGAGAGCTAAATTGAAATCTTTTAACTGAAAAACATGGTACCCATAAGCCCAGGGAAGAAGGGGCCGGAGGCGGGTGGTGCACATGACAAAACTACCAAATATGGGTACTGTTCAAACCAATGAGCATCAGGAACTGGGAATTTTCTCTCTTGCTCTATTTTTAAATTTAAATTAGAATTTCGAACAAATTTCTGTACCGATTAATGTATTCATAGTTTGCTCTTTGCCACATCGACTGGGGTCCACTCTCCACAGCTCGGGTTTGGGTGCCGTGAAGATGCCCCGCGTCCAGGCCAGCAAGCGGCGTCTTCTGCTTAGCCAGGGGGCACCTGCCTGGCAAGGGCTGGGGCCATGAGGCTTTGGAGCCTGTGCCTGTGCCTCTCGAGAAGCACCTGTTTTCCTCCATGTATTCCTCCAACAAACAATATTATTGAGCGCCTGCAATGAGCCGCATCTTGCCTTCACTTCCTACCCTGCCAACCACCTGGTGTTGCATCTGAAAATTTTTAGATCACTCATACAATAAAAACCCATTTTCCCAAGCCAGGAAAGAAAAGGTAAACAAGAAAAGATGTAGACTGCCCTTTGCTACAATAACCCTTGATATATATACTGATTCACAGCTTAAAAAGCACCTCTCCTCCCGTTATCTCATTCTATCTATTTTCCTGGGTTCCCCTCTGGCTGCCAAGGGGAGCTGCCTAGAGGGTAGATACATACCCTCAGTACCACCTTTATTATTACTCATACCCAATAAATAGCAATGACCATTCCATTCTTGAAGTCAATAACATTGCAGCTGAGCCCACGAGGGCGATTTCGAGGATCGGAATCACCTCTCTTTTGCTTAGTCATGGGAGAAATGATGCTCGCCTCGTCCTTCCAACTCAATACTATGGCTACTGCCCAGAAGGCAGGTGCTCCCAGCTTTGCACGACTTTTGGAGGGAAATATTGTGCTTTTGGTAAAGCCAAGTGGGAACAAGGACAGTGGGTGTCAAAGACAACACAGGCGCCCAACTTCCTATAATAGAAAACAGAGGCAACTGACCGACTTCAGAAGTGAATCGGAGGCTCGGCATGCGATGGGGGTAGGGTTGAACCACAGAGCTGCTGTGGCCAGGATGGACAGCAGCTGGGGGCAGACCCAAGCTCGGGACTCCTTGACTTCGAGAGGACCCCAGTCAATAGGAGGACCATGAGTTAGTCCTGTTTTTCAGTCCATAGGGAAGGTATAGACACCATGAACTGGAGCCAGGTGTCAGAGAGAGTGCTCTTCATGGGATTTCGCACATCCTATGTGCTTTTAGAATATGATCTCCTTAAAGCAAGCTCTCCTTTGCATCTCCCACAGAAGTTTGTGCAATGTCTCACCCAGAGCAGGTGCTCAGTAATACCTTCTGGCTTCAGGTCAGCCACCTCTTCCACAGATTTACCCCTGTTTCCTCCCTCTCTCCCAGCGCAGAGGGCTAGCATCCCTGACTATGGGCAAGACCAAGGGAACAGTCATAGCTTCGCTGGACTCCTTCATGGCACAGTTAGCTGGACAGAAACAGGGCAATTATGGGTAACCGGCACCCAAAAGAGCCAGGACAAGGGATGTCTCACCGGAGCCTGGGACGCACATAGATTCGGGCCCCAGAACGGAGGCCCAGGCAGCTCTGGTGCCGCAGAGGCTGAGAGACACCGCAGTCTGTCCAAATCAGAAGCGGCCAGGGCCAAACAACCCTGCAGGACGACGGGCCCAGGAGGGGGTCCAGGCAGCGAGAAGACACTTGAGGACCAGAAGGGCAGGGATCACGGTTGCAGGGGCTCAGTCCAGAAGGGGAAGGCCCAGAGGAGGGCCTGGATCCCATCACGTAGGCTGGAGTCCGGGGAGAACTCCAGGGGCAGGTGCTGGGAAAGGGGGGCCTGGATGTAAGACCAAGTGCAACCTCGTCCCACAGGGAGGGGAACCAGCGCCTTCCCAGGGAAGGCCGAGAAGGGAGCCCCTGGGGGCTAACATTTTCCATCCCTCTAAGGGCCTCTGTCTTATGGGCTGCCTCCCATGGGAGGAAGAGTGGTTTGTCTGGTGAAAGGCAGGAGTCAGACGTCCACGTAGGGGCAGGCAGAGCCCAAAGGCCCACCACTCCCCCTGCGTGTTCTCTGCTCCGCTATGTGGGGAGCAGCCTTGGTTAGTTGAGCGTCTGAGCAAAAGCGTCCACTCAGCTTTCTCCACAGGAGGCCAGAGATGGCCGGAAACCCCTCATTGGTCTCAGGCCCGGGCTGAGCCCTCAGAGCTGGCTTAGGCAGAGCGTGCCATGAAGCTGCTCTGCCCATGCCTCTTTCTCAGCTAGCAGGAGCCCATGGGGGCAGGGAGGGAGTTTGCTGAGCCCCTGCCCCTGCAAACAGAGTAGCCCGTCGGGTTTTGTGGAGGGGCCGCCTCAGCGCCAGAGAACCAGAAGGCTTTGCCCTGAGTCTGTGCGTCTCATCCTGAGCGTAGCTGGCACCGAACACTTAGGCCTGGGGCAGGACGTGTCTGATGCTTGGTCTAGAGGAGCGTTCAAGGCTGAGCCCTCCTGGGTGACAGGGGAGGATGGGAAATGGTGCAGGGGACACGTGTACTCTGTGGGGCTCAGTCCCTGCCCCTGGTGTGGCCAGCTGTGGGGCCCTGGGAAAAGCAGAGACAAACAGAATCAGTCCGGAGAGAGAGAGGGGTGCGGGTGGAGGAAGGGGCAGAGAAGAGAAGGTGCCTCTCCCACCTACCACCTGGGTGCGGGCTTCCTGTGCAAAGACCCATTTCTTCCAGGGCCCGGGAGGGGCCGCGGGAGGGAAGAGGGTCTGTCTGCCCATAAGAGCTGCCACTCTTACCCCCTCCTCACTCTAAGTTCCCCGACTAGGGTGGGACCTTGGAGGAGGAATGAGGGAGGAGCCAACAATTTGACTGAAGTTGGAGTTTCTTATTCTTAAGTGGGACTGAGTATTCTAAGTTCTGAATTGAGACTGTGTTTGGGACTTCAGGTGACAACGGGACATGTTGTTATCCAAGTATTGGCAGAACATTCATGGAACATCCCATTCCACCACTGGATAAATTCAAAAGGACCGTAGAGTCCAAATATGAAGAAATTTCCTGATTATATCATGAGAGAATGTCTTACTCAGTGTCCATTTATGATTATGTAGTTGGTCTTTGCTGGAGTTGGAAGAGAGTTTCTTTTCTTATTATGAGACATATTGGAGATGCAGAGTGGAGATGGATGCAAGGTACGGGCTCTTGGAGGTCATAGAGAGGTTCCATTTATTTCTTAGATCTCAAAAAAATGTCTTGTGCTTCATTTAAAAAGAAAACACATCAAGAAAGCTACCTTTAGGGGCAGTGTAGGCTTTATTCGAAATCTCTAAGATGTAGGAGCTAAATCAGTCCCATTCAATCGAGAGAAGCCCAGACACCATGAGTGACCATTTAAGAGGTCAGTCCATGTTAAGGAAGCCACCTCTAAGAAAGGAAGTAAAAGGAACTCCAGCTGTACCCAGATGTCAGTCCTCATATGTGAGCACTAACAGGGCGGCTGGGCCTGCAGGCGGTGGGGGGGACAGGTTGGTTTGCCTGATACAGGTCAGCTTTGTTCTGTGACCACCGGGGGTCAGCTCAGTCCTCTTGCCGTGGAGAGGAGTAATCCAGCCAAACCCACCAGGCTGATTTTCAGTCCAGCTGGTTTTCCCAAAGCCATTTCATAGGCCGCTAAGACCTCCTCTAGTCCCTCCGCCCAAGCTGCGTCACTGGTTGGGAGTCCGAGAGGCCAGCAGGGTGAGGCCAGCTCACGTGCATAGGGGTCCTGGAGTCCCGGGCTTCTCGCTCTTCAGCTCAGCAGAGCAACTTCCCACAGTGGGTCTCTCCACAGCGACATAAGCAGTAACACAAAGGCTCACGAGAAAGATTTTAAATTGATGATTTTAGACTTCTTAGCCACAACTCTCTTCTCCAAGGGTAGCCAAAGGGGGAGCCAGAAAAACCTCCTTATCAGGAAACCTCATCTGGCTTCCTGCTACAAGAGAGTCTGCCCATAGGAACCATGCAGCCGGGAACTGGGCTCCCTGCAGGGATCTGAGGGAAGGAAGTAGGGATTTCAAGGGTCCTATGCGGCCCGCCGCAGGGGAGGCGGGTGGAGGAGACCTCACCGTTCTCTAGAAACCCTGAGAGAGGAAGCTTAGAAAGTGGCACACCAAAAGAAAAAAAGAAAAAGAAAAAAAGAAAGTTGCTCATCAGAAAGGGAACTGGTTCAATCTTGTGATACAATGGAAAGACATGGAACCTAAAATGAACCCTCACCCCCTCTGTCTGTCTCTTCAGTGTAAACATACGTACGTAACATAGTTTTCAAAGTCAAACTGTACCAAAAACTATACAAAGCATCAGTGCCCTGCCCTTCATCGGCTCCCCAACCCTCCTCAGAGGCAAGCCCTCTCAACTCATCTAGCCCTTCCCCTTGCTTTTAACGTCTTCATTCCTAATACGCATATAGTGCTAAATCCTAATTTGTCCATTTTAGACACAGTTGACTTTTTTTTTTTTTAAGATTTTTGTTTTTATTTGACACAGAGAGAGAGATCACAAGTAGGCAGAGAGGCAGGCAGAGAGAGAGGATGAAGCAGGCTCCTTGCTGAGCAGAGAGCCCGATGTGGGCCTCGATCCCAGGACCCTGAGATCATGACCTGAGCCAAAGGCAGAGGCTTTAACCCACTGAACCACCCAGGCACCTGACACAGCTGACTTCTTGCTGAGGGAAAGAAGGGTTTAATGCTCTTTCTCCACCTTCCACCCCAACTGCGACACATCTCCCAACAGTTATGTCACAATTCTTGAGTCAATAAGCCGTGTTTACTACCCTATGACTCTGAATATGATTCCTTATTAAGCCAAAAAGCCCATACCATCCTTTCTTTCTTCCTGGAGTTAATAATTTCTTTGCTGTTTCATTTGTCAAACTTTCTCTGTTCTAATGGCTACTTCCCCTGGCCCCAAAAGAATTCAAAGTCAATAACATTACTTATGTATACTCAAATACAGAGATTCCACTTTGGGCTTCTGCTGGAGAATTCCTCCCAGAGAACTCCAACCCCCGCACCAGTCTGAAGTCTGACTCTTACCCTGAGACGTCCCCTCGCCATTCCCTGTGTTGAATCATCTGTTATCCAGGTGCCATCTTCCTCCTTCTTGATTAATTTCCTTCTTTGGCTGAAGCACATCTTCCTAAGGAAAGTACATGGGAGGTAAAATAGTTGAGTTTTTAGTTTTCTGAAAATGTCTTTCTCTTACCCTTGCTCTTGATTAATAGTTTGCCTGAGGGTAGAATTGTGGCTCAAAGTCATTGTCCTTCAGAATATTAAAGGCATTGTATCATTATCTTCTATCTTTCAGTTGTGCTACTAAGAAGTTCAATGCTGTTCTGATTTAAAACCCTTTATATATCAACACACAAGCACACATCCTACCTGGGATCTTTTAGAAGTTTCCTCCTTATTCCTGAAAATTCTAAATGATGATGTGACTTTCTTTTTTAAAGATTTATTTATTTATTTATTTACTTACTTACTTACTTACTTACTTACTGGGAGGGGCAGTGGGAGAGGGAGAGAGAGAATATGAAGCAGACTCCCCACTGAGCGCAGAGCCTGACGTGGGGCTCGATCCCGTGACCCTGCGATCACGACCTGAGCTGAAACCAGGAGTCTGATGCTCCACTGACTGAGCCACCCACTTTTTTAGAGGTTCATTATTATGGACACCCTCTGTCCCCTTTCAACTTAAAGCATCTCTCCCTCAGTCCCAAATATCATGTCTTTGATCATTTCCTCTTCACCAACTTCTCTGTGCAGATCTCTCTCTATATATAGTTTCTCTTCCTCAGACATTGAAACTCCTAGATTGTTGGTTTCTAATCTCTCTTTTTCTACTTACCACTGTTTTGTTTTGTAGTCCAATTCCAGTTCCTTGGGATCTTTTTTTCAACTTCATCTTCCAATCCTGCCAATGAAGCTTTTACATTTATTTTCTATTTTTCATATCCTCGTTTTAATTTCCAACTGGTCTTTCATATTCCCTGAAAATATTAAGAGGTTTTGGGTTTTGTTTTTGTTTTTTTAGTTTTCTGCCTCCTGCATTATCTATGTTTCCTCTGGGCTCCTTTTTCCTATTTATTTTCTTTTCTCTCTCTTTTTGATATCAAAGACTTCCCTCAAATATTGTTTTATATTAAAAATTCGAACAACCAAAAAGCTGACCACAAGTTGTATTATGTGTGGCTTGGACACTCTCCACAAGATGGTTGGTGACAGTCCACGTTTTCAACAGAAGGAACCCCAAGTGTCAGCAGCCATCTATCTTGAGAGAGGTCTTTTCCTCTATTCTGCCTAGAGATCACAGTGTGAGCAGAATGCAAGTCTGGCTGCCATCATTCCAGAATGACCCAAGTGAGGTTCCACCATTTATCTGCTTCCTCCATATCACCTTGCCACTCCCCACTCTCTCTGGTGACCCCAGTCAGCTTTTCCACAGTGTAAGCCAACTATCTGTTCCCAGATGGAGGGAGAGACACTAGCCTGCAGATGCTAGAGGAGGTGTGGGGATTTAACCATACTTGTGCAGAGAGCATAACCCCCATGCCATACCTCACCCCCGTTTTCTATGGGACTTAGCCCTTTCCAAGTCCTGAGGCCTTTTTAGGACTTGGGCAAATCATTTCATTCTTTGTATGTATAAGTGATCTTAATAGCACACTAATTTCTTAAACTTTGCCTTACACACTCAATCTAAGGCTCCTTCTATTTCTGTTAGTCAGTAACTGCCTTACTTTCAATCCAGAAAAAAATATGTTGACACTTCTTATCAGCTATTGTCAACTTTCCTAACCTCTTTTTTCTTGAAGGTTGTAGTTTTTTCTTTTAGAGTTTTGGGACAGTGAGAAAATTGACTCTGTGGTCAGTCTGCCCTGTCTTCAGACCCTGTCCTGTGAATCAGTCAAGATTCTGCCATTTATTAACAATGGGATCTAAGGCAAGTTATTTGCCACTCCAAGCCTCAGTTCCCTCATCTGTAAAATTGTGAGACTGATGTCTGTCCTACACAGGTCATTGTCCTCTTCCAGTGATTAAATGAGTTAATGTATATAACAGTACTTGCAATACTAAAGAATCCACTAAAAAAAATCCTAGAACTAATAAACAAGTTCAGCAAAGTTGCAGGATACAAACCAATACACAAAGATCTATTGTATTTCTATGTAGTAGTAACAAGCAACTCAAAAAAAATTAAGAAAACAAAATATCACTTATAATTGCATGAAAAAGAAAAAAAATGGGGATAAATTTAATAAAAAGAAGAGCAAAACTTGTACACTGAAAACTCCAAACCATTGGAAGAAATGATCTAAATCAATGGGAGGGCATGCTATGGTCAGAGATTGGAATGGTTCATCTACAGATTGAAAACAATCTCTATCAAAATCCCAACTGGATTTTTGCTGAAAATGACAAGCTGATCCTAAAACGTGTATGGAAATGCAAGGACCACAGAATAGCCAAAAACAACAGAGAAAAAGAACAAAGTAGAAGGACTCACACTTTCTGACTTCAAATTTTACTATAAAGCTACAACAACCAAGACTCTGGTACTAACATAATCATATACATCAGTGGAATAGAAGTGAAAGTCTAAAAAATAGACCTTTACATTTATGGTCAATTGATTTTTAGCAAGGGTGCCAGGACCATTCAGTGGGAAAGAATAAACTTTTCAGCTCTACAGGGATAGCTATATATTCCTGTGAAATTAAAAAAAAATGAATTTGTACCTCTTTCTCACACAATACACATAAACTAACTCAAAATGGATTATCGACCTAAATGTAAGAGCTAAAACCATAAAACTCTTGGATGAAAACGAAGGAGTAAATCTTTGTAACTTTGGGTTAGGCAATACTTTCTTAGATACGACACCAAAAGCACAAGCCAAAGAAGGAAACAATAGATAAATTGGACTTTATGAAGATTAAAGATGCTGTATTGCAGAGAACAATCATCAAGGAAATGAAAAGACGACACAGAGCCTGGGAGAAATTATTTGCAAGTCTATATATCCAAAATATATAAAGAACTATTACAACTCAATAATCAAAAGACAAATAACCCAATAAAAGATGGGCAAAGATTCTGAATAGCTCTCCAAAATGAGATATGCAAGTGACCAATAAGCATATGAAAAGATACTCAACATCATTAGTCATTAGAGAAACACAAATCAAAAGCCCGATAGATAACACTTTATACCCAGCAGAATGGCTGGGGTAAAATTAAAAATATATATTTGGTCTTTCTCCCCAGTTCTTGGCACAGGGTTCCTTAAATCTTTGGAATTTCCCAAGCGGCAGGAGTTTCTTTTGTTATTCATAATGAGCTCCTTATAACCACACCTGAGTTTTTATTGTGGTAGTGACTCTTTGGAAACCCCCAGATAACCTCAGGATAGGGGCTGGTTCCCAGAGGAACCAACCACATGATTAGAGGGTTAGAATATTGATGTCCACCTTGGTCCTCTAGGGAGGAGAGAGAGAGAGATTGAATGCAATTACCAATGGCCAATGATTTAATCAGTTGTGGGTATTCAATGGAAATTTGATTTAAAAACACTGAAACAAAGAAGCTAAGAGAACTTCTGGGCTGGTGAACCCGTTGACATGCCTGGAGGGGTATGGCCTGCCTGGCGAGAGCATGAAGGCACTGTGCCCCTAAACCCATACTTTGTCTCTGTATCTCTTCCATTTTGCTGCCCTTAAGTTGCATTTTTTTTTAAAGATCAGTGTGATCATAAATACAGAGCTTTCCTGAGTTTTGTGAATCATTCTAGCCCATTATTGAACCTAAGATGAGGTCATGGGAGACCCCAAATGTGTAGTCAGTGGGGCAGAAGTTCAGAGAGTCTGGAGACCCTATTTTCATCGGATGTCTGAACCAGTGGTAGTCTGGTGGAACTGAGCCCTTAAACTGTGGGGTCTACACTAACTCGAGGTAGACAGTGTCAGAATCAAGTTGGATTATAGGATACCCAGTTGAAGTCAGAAAACAGGAGTCCTGGTTGTTATTGGCTATGATTGTTTTTAAGGGCAATAATAAGTGTTGGTGAGGATGAGAGAAATTGGAACACTTGCACACTGCTGACGAGAATGTAAAATGGAGCAGCCACTTTGAAAAGCATTTTGGCAGTTCCTTGAAATGTGAACTGTATAGTGACTGTATGATCCAGCAATTCCACTCCTAGGGATACATCCAAGGGAAATCAAACATCTATCTAAAAAATCTTATCCATGAATGTTCACAGTGGTATTATTCATAATGGCCAAAAAGCAGAATGGACAAGTCTAGGGTATATTCATTCAATGGATGTATTTTGCAGAAAATAGATGTATTCAATGGATGTATTTTACAGCAAAAAATATTGTTGTATTTTTCAGCAATAAAAGGGAGTGAAGAGTTGATACGCGTTGTAACATGGGGAAACTTGAGAACATTTTGCGCTTACGCGGAAGAAACCGGTCACAAAAGACCCTACACTGGATGATACCATTTATCTGCAATGTCCATAACAGGCAAAACTAGTGGTGACTTAAGTCTGGGGATGAAGTTAGGTGTGGGTAACGGGAAGTGAGTGCTAACAGGTATAGAGTTTCTTTTGGGGGTGAAAAAAATGTTCTAAGATTAGATTGTGGTTATGGTTGCACAACCTTGAGACTATATGAAAACTACTGAACTGTACGCTCCTAATGGGTGAGTTGTATGGTTATATGAATTGTATATCAACTGAACTGTGTTTAGAGTTTTTACAAAGTAGTTTGTAAAACCATGAAATTAAATACGAAAGCTAAACTTTTACTTAACATTGTTATTGGTAAAACAGACTAACAGAATAGAAACATTAGAAATCATTTCAATAGCTATTCTTAGGGATTTTTGGACCATTCTTTCTCAGCTACTCTACAGGTTGCTGTTCAGAAATACAATTTCACAGATGAAACCTATTGTTCCTTAAGAAGCTGGCTCCCTCACACACCGCAGAGCCACCCGAACACAGGGAGCTGGGGTGGGGGGCAACCGATGTTTAGATCACCTGTGTATGTGGTCCCCGCATACGCTCCTGTTTGAGCTAAATTCAACAACTTTAATGGCCCAAGAAAACTCCCTACTGAGTGGAACAGTGTGCTTCACATCTCAGAAATCAAAGGCTCAAGTTCCAATAAAAATGCCGTTCACAAAGACACTTGTTATTAAACTTCCAGCTCAATTTCCTGAAGAACCATCAGAGCCACGAGATGGAGAAAGTAATCATTCTTCCAGCGTCACAGCGATAACTGGCTGGACGCGCGTACTGTTTCTAAATTCACTAGTGTGAGCCCGGAAGCATCCTGCAACAGCACCCACCCGAGGATGAAAATTTGATTGTAAGCTCAAAGCAGGAGTGGGCTCAGGAAAGGAGTGGGCCGGGGTGTGCCTGGGCACCCACTGGGCGGCGGTCTCGTACGAAATGCAGGATAGACAAGTCTTCGGTGAATGTCATCCATGGAGCGTTCCAATATTCATGCTTCTCGTGGTTCCTGGTCTTTTCTGGTAGCTGTGTTTCCCCCCTTAGGGAAAAGGATTCTTCTTATAAATCTTAGCTGTAATGACATTTTGTGCTGGAATCAGACATAGAAACCAGGGCTACTGAGTGATCGGGAATTTGGGCAAGATGTCTGAGATATAGGCACAGAATAACTAAGGTTTATTGAGAGTAGAGAATGTTCCAGACACTTTCTGAAGATAACATACTAAGCCCTCACTTTTTTTTTTTTTTAAAGGTTTTATTTATTTGACAGAGTAAGAGACAGAGAGAGAGAACACAAGCAGGGGGAGTGGGAGAGGGAGAAGCAGGCTTCCCGCTGAGCAGGGAGCCAGATGCAGGGCTTGATCCCAGGTCTCTGGGATCATGACCTGAGCCAAAGGCAGACGCTTAACAACTGAGCCACCTGGGCACCCCATAAGCCCTCACTTAATAGAAGAGTAAACTGAGGCCTGGAGTACATAGTGGAGCCTCTCTTTGTATCTGACACTAAAGCCTGGAGAAGAAATGAAGGTGTAGGACCCTCAGGCAGCTGGGGAAGAAAGAAGACCCAAGACCCAAGGCGCAGGGGGTAAAGGTGACCCTGGGATTTGCCTGGGAACACTTGGCCATCTGCACTCCCCAGAGCACAGGAGCCTCAGCCCCCTTCCAACATCGGGGGGTGGGCCCCCACCAAGTGTTCACACGCTCCTATGTTTTGGGAAAATTAAATTAAGATAATTTTTGGCTCTTATTCTTAACGAGGGTCCCCATAGTTTTTTTCTGCTCCAAGCCCCACAAACGTCGTAGAGTTGGTGTCAACTCCCCAGCAGTGAGCGGGGCCATGAAGCCCCTGGGAGCTGGGGGGCTGCAGGAGAGGTCCGTTCAGGGAGGCGTTGTGTTCAGACCTGCTCATCCCCGTCACAGCCTGAGCTTTGTTATTCCATACACCTCAACGAAGGGGCGCTGCTAAGGTTTCGGTTAGGCTTGTATAGATTTTCCTCGCAGTTCATACCTGGATACAAAGACAGACTGGATGGGTGCCTGGGTGGCTCAGTGGGTTAAAGCCTCTGCTTTCGGCTCAGGTCATGATCTCAGGGTCCTGGGATCGAGGCCCGCATCGGGCTCCCTGCTCAGCGGGGAGCCTGCTTCCCCCTCTCTGCCTGCCTCTCTGCCTCCTTGTGATCTCTCTCCCTCTGTGAAATAAATAAATAAAATCTTTAAAAAAAAAAAACAAAAAACAAAAAAACAAAGACAGACTGGACATGCCTCTGGAAAGAGCCCAAACCACAACCACATCACATTTCCCACAGGGAACTGGGCTCCTGCTCCTGAATCAATAGTAAATGACAGCAGAGAAAAAGGCTTAGGACTATTTTTAAAATGTCCCATTACCGAAACTTCCGGCTCTTGGTTGGTTGACGCTCACGGGTAAAGTCAATCCAGGTGGCCAGCCCTAGGGCGCTGTTCTGTCTTGGTACCGGCCATCCCAATGATACTCCTTAATTAACTATGGAAAAGTTGCCCTTTAACGTCCTGTAGCAGGGGACTGTCATAGACAGTTCGAGAAAAGATTCAGCTGTGCTTGGGAAAGATGTCTGAATTCAAATAAAAGGAATTATAATCAACCCCTTTGAAAACTCAGAGGCTTTATTATTATTTTTTTTACCAATATGTTTCCCTGTATCTTTAGTCTGTTTGCTTTCATTACTCATACACCTGTTTGATGCCCAACAGTCCTCTACACACAAGGTTTTGCCCCTTGTTCTACAGTGTGTAGCCACATCTTGGCTGTCAGTGCTTCCTAAGAGTCCTAGAGCCAAACTGGTTCTGCTTTAACCCCATAAAAATGGTGTTTGAGAAAAAACGGAAGTCAGAGTCCTTGGCTGTACCTGTGACAGTTACAAGGACAGTACCTTCGGGTATGCATGAGTAAGACAACGGCCTCATTGTCCCTGGCCTCTTATGGGAGCTGGCCAGGTAATGGCACCATGTGAAGACACAGCATCGGTGGGTTGGGGTCCTGGACTAGCCCACAAATGCCAGTGGGCTGGGCACCTACCACAGAGGCCCGAATGGAGTCCAGGCTGGAAGACGTGGGACCCCAGGGCCAGGGACCCCACGTGGGGTTCCGGCGGTGGCACTGGATAGTGCAACGTGGAATAATGGCCTCTCCCACTGTGCACCAAGAAAGGAGCCATGGATTCCAGGCTGGGGTTGATCTGGCTGGCCCATTCAGTAGGGCCGGCTAAGTAAGAATGCCTTCCCTATTGCAACGCAGATAAGGAAACCAGAGCTCAAGGGGGTACGGTCAGGAAGCTGGAGCTGAGATTCAAACCAGTTCTGTGTGTGACGATTAGAGAATGAAAGACAGTACACATTGCCCAGAGGGTTATTTGAGATGAAGCTGAGAGGGCATTGAGGAGGTGGGCGTGCCTTTGGTCTCAAATTCTTGGAATTTTTGCTGAACTCAGCTAAAAGCCAAAGCATCTACTATATGATAAAATGAGCCTAAGTGGACTTTCTGCCTAACACTGGCACCTAGCAACCAATCACATAGAGATTAGTGTAAGGGTAGCGACAGCAGCACCAATCACATTTCATTCAAAACAACTTATGTAAATTCCCTCTTTCCCCTTGACAAACTCCAACCTCCTTTGTCTCACCAGAGCACGCTTTCGCACCTGCGTCTCTTGGATGGCAATCCCTAAGACCCCAAGCAAACAGACATCTTTTACGCTGTGGCTTGCAAGCTCTTTGGTCTTTGGTTGGTTGGCATGTGACTCCAACGCTGAACCAGGCTGCCGCCTCCGGCCACGGAACAGAGGCCTCTCACTGAGGCCACAAGCTCATGATGCAGGAAGCAAGGAGAAAACACTATGGCTCCCACATGACAGGGCTTCGGGGCAGGGAGATCTGTGGGGTCGAAGGGGTCGTGGAAGGGGCCACTGGTGAGGGTGTGAGTGTGCAGGAAGGAACGCCTTTCCCGCAGAAGAACACTGGCCACCCGTGGCCGGCTGGTGCAGGGACCACAGACAAGAGCCCCGGCAAAATTTGTTGGGTTTGGTCTTTGTTGACAAGAGTAGAAAGGAGGAGTGAAGACCGTCAGACGGCGTATATGCTGCCTGGGAGCGCCTTAAAGTACCACACGTGGAGAGGGGGCTTCCACAATTTATTGTCTCCCGGAGGCTGGAAGTCTGAGATCGAGCTGTCCGTGGGGTTGGCTCCTTCGGAGGCCTCTCGCTTCGGCGTGCAGGTGGCTGTCTTCTCGTGTGGTCCCCCTCCGTGTGCCACCGTGTCCTAAACTCCTCTTCTTGGAAGAACTCCAGGCCTAATCAATGAAGGCCTAAATTAAGGCCCACCCTAATAACCTCATTTTAACTTAAATACCTAGTTCCAATAAAGACCCTAGTTCCAAATACAGTTGTATTCTGAGGGGCTGGGGGTCAGGTCTGCGGCATATGAATTAGGGACACAATGCAGCCGTCACACTCTGACAGAGGACAGACGGGTTCTGTTGGTGGCTGACGGGGGCACCATGCAGTGATCACTGTCCAGGGGGATCCCAAGGGCTGGAGCTTGTCTGTGAGACTCTCCTGCCAGGTTTCCCACCACAGGTAGTTGGAGCTGCACCCGGGGTCCTGAGCTTGCAGAACTGTGGCCACTTCGCCGGAAGGGCCTCTCCCCAAATGCAAACACGAGGTTGGTGGTGTTCCAAACTCCACATCCGCTGCGCTACCGCGGGCTCCAGGCTGGTGGCAGAGAAGTGACACAGTGCTGGCCTCCAAAGACGGAGTGTAGAGTCTCCTAGCTGCGCACCCAGCAGAGCCTGTCTCCCGGGAGAGTCAGGGTTTCAGGCAGGGTCGGAGGAAGCCATTGCTTCCCGGGTCCCCGCACAGAAGTGCTCTCACGCCCGTTTCCTCGCCTGATCCTTAGCACAGCCCAAAGACTCAGGTCTGACCCCTCTCTGTACATTCTGTGACAGCTAATTACAGCAAAACCTCAAAGGGCTGTATCAGATCTTTTAGAACTTCCTCCCTCTCTTCTGCGAATACCGACGTCCAGGAGAAATGATCTCAGGTCCATAGATGCCATGACTTCAGGCCTCTGAAGGAAATCTCCTTTCACAAACTAACTGCAAACACCAGTCACTCTGCTCTCAAAGCAATGAGACCACCCCCATCTCTGAGATGTCCAACACAAAAATAGCACTGCTTATTGCTTTCAGTTCATATGTAGCTTTTTTGAAAAACTTACCTGTTTTAAAATAACCCCACATAAAAAATGCACAGAAGATCTGAATATTTTTTCCAAAGAAGACATACAGATGGCCAGCAGACCAGAAAAGGTCTAAGCATCTCTAAGAAAAGATGCTTAATGTCACTAATTATTCAAGAAATGCAAATAAAACCCCAGTGAGCTATCACTTTACACCTGTTAGAATGGCTATTATCAAAAAGTCAAGAAATAACAGGTTTTGGTGAGGATGCGTGGAAAAAGGGACCCTCATGCTCTCTTGGTGGGAATGTGAATTGGGGCAGTCACTGTGGGAAACTGTATGGACATTCCTCAAACAATTCAGAACAGAACTATCATATGATCTAACTCTTCTGCTTCTGGGTATTTATCTGAAGAAAACACTAATAGCCAATATAGGGAAGCAACCGAAGTGTCCATTAAATGGATGAATGGATAAAGATACAGTGTACACACACACACACACACACACACACACACACACACACACACACACAGTGGAATAGTACTCGGCCTTAAAAAAAAAAAGAATGAGATCTTGCCATTTGTGACAACGTGGATGGATCTTGAGGGCATTATGCTAAGTGAAATAAGACAAGCAGAGAAAGACAAATACCATATGATTTCACTCATATGTAGAATCTAAAAAAAACCCCACAAAAACAAATGAACAAACAAAACAATACGACAACAAATTCATTGATGTAGAGAACAGATTAATGGTTACCAGAGGGGAAGGGAATGGGGGTAGGGTAAAATGGATGAAGGGGGTCAATTGTCTGGTGATAGAGGGTAACTTGAATTTTGAAGGGTGATCATTTCGTAGATGTCAAATTATAATATTGTATACCTGAAACTTATACAAAGTTATATACCAATATTTTCTCAAAAAAAAGAGATGAGAACTGCCCTAGTGAAGCCCAGCCCCAAATCACCAACCCACAGAAGTTGAGCTAAATAAATGGTTCCTATTTTACTCTGTTAACAAACAAAAACTTGCCTGTTGAAAAGGATAGATCTGTTAAGTGTTTTTACCACAGTCACAGCAAAACAAAACAGACAACAACAAAAAAAACTTGTCCTTATTTTCTAAATTTTCTATGGAAGATATGTATTGTTTTGCAGTGAGATAAAAAATAATGTAAAATTACTTATAAAATCTCAAAATAGGATTATTTTGATATGTCCATTTTACAGACTTTAAAACTTATAGGTGTTAAATGAGACTTAATGTCACATTAGACTCTAAGCAAGCCAACCACAATTTATACCCCCGTGCCTGAAATTCAGATCTAGAAGTAGCGGGGTTAAAGAAGGTAAAAGGTTATATGATTCACATGCCTTTGTCCTCCATTTTCCAACATTCCACTGGCTGCACAGTGAAGAATGAAGAAAAGGTAAATGTCTCTGTTTAACGGCCTTTCTGGGGCAGCCCTGCTTCCGGGGCTTATACCGCTTGGCCCTGGGAGGCTCTGAGTGGCAGTGTCCACTGCTCTGACCTTCTTGGAGAACACCATTTGGCCTCCCTTGACATTTTCTATCCCCTGAAGAGCCCACTCCTGATTCTCCATCGCCTAGAGTCCTGGAGTGGGATCCCTGAGCCAGCCAACAGCTCGCAGGTATAGAGTATAGCAAGTCTGCTCAAGTCCTACCATGTTGTCTGATTTCCACTCCATCCAGGGAAGACATATCCTGACTGCACCAAACTCTGAGCTGCCCCCACTCCACCATCTTTCTCCCCAACTAGGAATCTGTGCCTGCGGAGGTTGCCTTCAGCCCTGTGCTTGGGGGGGGGGGGTGCAGACACTGCAAAGCACTGCACCTTAGGACACGTTGTATTTTCTTTATTAGGGTGCCCCCATGGGCTGAGTTGTCCCGGGCTTGCACACTTTGAGAAAGCCCCTGCCATCTCCCCTTCTGACAGGAAGTTCCAGCCTTGAGAAGCAATTCTCTCAGAGGCCCCCTCAATGGGCTCAGTGGAAGGAAGGAAATCACCTCTTAACCTGAACATACTTTGTACAGAGAGGCACCACAGGGACCCTCTCCCTGTCTCTCCTGCCTCAGCCTCGCCCACAGCCCGGAGAGAGAGGTTCGGAGTGAGGGAAAGCCTGTTCCGCTGCAGGCCCAGGTTGCTGGCAGTCCCTGGAAGCTCTCTCGGGAGTATGGGGAACCAAGCACGGCTTGCCTTTAGCTCTAGAGATTTGGCCCCAATTCCAAGACAAGAGAAAAGGGCCCAGCCAGCAGTCTCCAGGAGAAGGAAGTGCTGCTGCAGGGGCAGGGAAGGGGGTGGGGTACCCGTGAGGGATTCTGGGAAAACATAGGGAAGCTTGAGGTCCCTGAGTGTCCTGGTCAGAGTGAGTGTGAGGAGTTGTCTCAACAGGAAAAAGGTCGGGGCCAGAGGGGAAATAAAATTCAATCCCCTATTTCGTCTGGAGCCACAGAATGAGTATCTTCCGCCATCTTCTTTTTGTGTTCTTGTATGAGAAGTGGCCTGTGTCACAGAGGATTCACAGACAAAGAGAGAGCTGTCCTTCCCAGCTGAGGACGGTGCCGCCAAGGAAGCTGATTTCTGAGACAAGGGCCCATCCTCGGCAGGAAGAGCAAATAGATGGTTCTAAAGGGGGAGGCTCAAGCCGTCTGACCCCTTGGCCAGCAGCCCTCCCCCCAGAACCTATGGATAAGGGGACTGTCCGGAAAGAGTGTAAATTGCTTCGAAAGTACAAGATGTGTATTAATGACCCTGGACAGCTCTCTGGTGCTATCTAATTGCTAAGCAGAACGGAAATTACTCTGGGGTAGCCTCTCACCAGAACAATCTCCCAGATAGAAATGTTTTTGATAAGTCATCAACACAACTTTTAAACCTAAGCGGCCTCAGCCCTTGCAGTTCTGACCACAAGACACAATGTATTGAACCAAAGGTTAAACTCCAATTGATTAAGGTCTTTCTTTGCCTTTATCCTCCTCTGGATCCTTTGTATCACAGCCAATCTAAGATTAGCCCCTGGATCCCTTTCACTGTAGCGGTTGCTTTCTGTTGTTGTTGGCACTCACGTGACGCTCCCCCAGGCGAGAAGACCGGAACTGGAACTTTATTTACGTTTCTTGGAACACCAACTAGGGTGATTAAAATAAGACTCTCACCCAGACACATTGTCCCTCAGAATAAATTTGGAGTCATGAGAGGTTTCAGTTTGGTTTCTGGTGATTTCATTTTGGCTAAATGCAAGGGTCTTGTTTCCCCAGACTTGCCAGGTTTTAGTAACATATGCATTGTTATCCTTTGTATCTAAAATGGGCTTGGAGGGATTGACATTTTTTTTTAAGATTTCATTTGAGAGAGAGAGATAGGGAGAGAACCTGGGTGGTGTGGGGCAGGGGAGAAGCAGGCTCCTTGCTGAGCAAGGAACCCATCCCTGGGTTCCAGGATTGTGACCTGAGCCGAACGCAGATGTTTAACTGACTGAGCCACCCAGGCACCGCTGGGATTGACATTTTGCTTACTGTCTTGCAGTGCGCCCCGCCTCCACCCCATCTTCCTCTGACAGTACGCAGGGCAGGCAGGAGTCTGCATGGTGTCCTGTGTGCTTCCCGGTGCTCTCCACCCAGCACTGTCCTAGCCCATGTCTTCCTCTGTCCTTCCGCCATCATTAATGCCCATGTCTTTCTCTTTCCTTCTGCCATCATTAATGCTCCATCTTCCACCTCACATTCCCTGGGTCCTCAGTCGTCTTCCCATGTGCTCACGTGTTGGAAGTCTCACTGTTACCATGATTTCCAGGTGTGTTTTCCCTCTTGTTCTCGTCCCAAGCTGACATCTTGAGCCTCTCTGCAATCCTACAATCCTATCAGATGCTTCAAAATGGTCAAAATGGAATTTCCTTCTTATCTCCCTTTTTCCATTCAGCTCCCTCTCCTTAAATTCTGTCTTGAATGCTAATACCTTTAAAGTTCATAAGCTTAGAAGGGAATTTGAAATCCCTTGGCTAGTCTTGCTGATGATCTTGGGTCTCCAAATTGAAGATGTGGTTAGAAGAAATACTACTCAAGGCTCCAATTTGACCAACAAGAAAAACTGTTGGATGATGTGACCCTCTAATTTCTGGCCAAAATAATGCTTTTACCGTTTTTATAAAATAAACATTGGCTCATTATTAAAAATTCAAGCAATAAAAAAACCAGAAAGAAGAAACTAAAGTAATCCCCAGTAATAATCAGTGTTAACATTTGGTGACATTCATCCCAAACATCTCTCTTTACATCTTACACTTGACCTTTGAAGAACACAGGGATTAGGGATTAGGGGTGCCAACCCCCTGTGGAGGCAAAAATCTGTACTATGTGCCATGGTCTTACAATAAAGTAACTCACAGAAAAGGAAACGTTATAAGGAAAATTATAAGCAAAACACATTCACAATTCTGTGTTGTATTTATTGGAAAATAAATCTGCGTCTAAGTGGACCCATGCAATTCACACCTGCATTGTTCAAGGGTCCATTGCACATAAAAAGACAGTTTGATGAATGGATAAATAGATATGGTGATAGATGCTTCGAAAATGCTGCTCCCAAGATGTTAGTTCCTTAAATATCTCATCACATTTAAGAAAAAGGCTACAAAAATCATTTAAAAAGCTGGACTCATTTCTTTAAAGTACAAGTTTCAGCTTCAGACAATATTGATTACTTGCTATAAGAGACAAGGTATCCAGTATTCTTAAGCCTTCCTCCAGTGTCCTCTTGTCCCTACCTCCCAATATTTGTTCTGTGCATTATCATTACTTTCAGAGGACTCCTGACATTCATGTTCAGCGGTGCAACTGCAACTCTCCCAGTGTCTTAATCTTAGTTCTACGGTAACAATGTAATGTCAAACAAATTCAGCATTCATGTTTGTTTGCTGACCGCAGTTGTCTATTTCTAAATTGTTCATGTTGATTCACCTCTCAAGCAGTTACATTTTATCACTGGGCAGTTTTTATCAAGAAGCTTATGAGAGTCACATACTCTACATTTCTTGCTTGTGAATGTCCACCTGTTGTCTTTATATTTAAATGACCACTAGGGCCAATTTTCTTTAGGAGCTTTTTCCTGCAGAATTCTATAGATATTGCTCCATTTCCTCTCTGTGCTCATCTTTTAAAAATGAGTGTATATTCTTTTTTTTTAAGATTTTATTTTTTTATTTGACACACACATAGAAAGATCAGATCACAAGTAGGCAGAGAGGCAGGCAGAGAGAGAGGAGGAAGCAGGCTCCCCACCGAGCAGAGAGCCCGATGTGGGCCTCAATCCCAGGACCCTCAGATCATGACCCGAGCCGAAGGCAGAGGCTTTAACCCACTGAGCCACCCAGGCACCCCAAATGTATATTCTTTTTAACTTATCCAAGGATACAAACATAGTGATTCGAAGGGGCATGTGTACCCCAATGTATGTTTATAGCAGCAATGTCCACAATAGCCAAACTATGGAAAAAGCCCAGATGTCCATTGGCAGATGAATGGATAAAGATGATGTGGTCCATATATACAATGGCATACTATGTAGCCATCAGAAAGAATGAAATCTTGCCATTTGCAATGATGTGGATGAAACTAAAGGGTATTATGCTAAGCGAAATAAGTCAGACAAAGACAATTATATGATTTTGCTGACACATGGAATTTAAGAAACAAAACAGATAAACCTAGGGGAAGGGATGGGAAAATAAAATAAGACAAGAACAGAGAGGAGACAAAGCATAAGAAACTCTTAACTAAGGGAATAACCTGAGGGTTGCTGGAGGGGAGGAGGGTGGGGGGATGGGGTAACTGGGTGATGGGCATGAAGGAGGGCACTTGATATAATGACCACCGGGTGTTATATGCAACTGATGAATCACTAAATTCTACCCCTGAAACTAACATTTAAAAATAAATAAATAAATAAAATAAAAATGGGTGTATATTCTTACTAAGTTCACACTCATGGGGAATATGCGGATTTAAGGATTATAATGTTTTCCAGACTGGATCCTTCTTCTGTATTTTGAATGCAATGTAATAATGTTCCTCTTTTTCATTAGTGGGGGGAGGGGTGGGTGGGAGAACTTAGGGAGAGGGGGCAAGTTTGCTGAGTTACCAGGCCATTTTCTTTCCATCTTGTTCATACTTAACATAGTTCTAGCTAAACATTCTATTTTTTTTGACACATTAAGAGTGACTTTTACATGGTACACATCCCTCCTTATGTTAACCCAGTTTGTTCCTCCTTCCCCCAGAGTTACCCAGTGGTAGCACCACCCCAGTAGTGTGAGTATTGCTCTCTACTGCCTTTTCTGAAACTTGAGGGCATGGGAGCAGCAGAGCAGGGAGGTTGCTACTGGTGGACCAGGACTCAATTCTCTCTTCTGAGAGCTCACAAAATGTTTTGTATTAAATGTGTGCTTCCTTAAGCTAGAGGAAGACAAACATCAATGAATAAATACAATATAGAAACACGGAGATGATTCTTTCTGTTTCTTTAGGAGTCGGCAAACAAATAAGCCAAATAATCAGGAAAAAGTGACATCTTTACAAGCTTCTGCTCTTTCTTCTGATGCAGCCCAGATTCCCGGGAAGTTTTTGAGCCCTTGCTGTTGGACCATATTTTACACTTGTCCCATGGGGAGAATGTTTGGCATTTCAAACATGGATGATAGACTTTTTCAGTCATATCTTCATACATTCAACAAACACTTACTGGCATTTACTCTCTAAAAAGACTTCAACTGGCATGACAGAGAGCTCTCCGCTTCACCACTGCCTTCAACCCTAACCTCCTACCCGCTTTGTTTCCCTACCTACCCTTCCCTGTGGGCCCCAACTAATCAACGAACTGCAAACTTTGTAGAAACAGTGCTTGAAAGTGCTATTCTTAACAGGTGCTAGAATGGGGCTATGTCCACAATGCCTTCATGAAAACCAGGACACACTTCATACCAATAAAAGACCAAAATCTTTTCCTGACCCAAACCACCAAGACACACCACCTGTCTTTCCTTCACCCTGAAGAACTCCAACCCTGTTTGACTGGGAAGTGATCACCTGGTTTCCAGGTGCTCCCTGACGTACACCAGCTGAATGAAGCCCTCAGTTTCTACTTGAGTCCCTGTGTTGTTTTCTCAGACCACACCATGGAAGTCATAATGCCAGGCATTAAGGTGGGCATGACATGGCGGATAAGACACACTACATAAGGAAGACAAACATCAATGAATAAATACAATATAGAAACATGGAGATGATTCTTCCTGTTTCTTCAGGAGTTGGCATACAAATAAGCCAAATAATCAGGAAAAAGTGACATCTTCACAAAAGAATTTCCACAAACTCACAAACTCCAAAGGGCAAAGCATCAGAAACAAGATATGGGATGTAGCTGGGATTTGTGCCAGATGCTAGGTTGTCTGTATACTTCTACAGCAATCATGTGTCCAAGTAAGGTCCCCATAAGTGCTCTTGAGTTTTGTGAGAGAGCATTTTCTTATCACTGGGAGAGAAAATATGGTTCCTATTTCTGTCATACACTGAACACGCTGAGAGATTGCCTCTCTGTGAAATATCACTTCTCTCCAAGCTGTCTCTACTGGAGTGCCCTCAGAAGGGCAGTGTGGAATAGGGAAAGTGTGCCAGTCACCACACTTACAGTGCGGTCTGCCAGGACAGTATATGCCACCATACCTCTTGTGGAAATTATGTGTTTAAGCAAAAGAACAAGACAATGAAAAATTCTTCTAAATCCCTTGAGGTATCCCAGCAGTTTATTTATGGGTTGACTGGTTTGTTCTGATGGATGGCTCAGCCCAGTTGTTGCTCACTTAATCTGACACTGCTGAAATCTGTGAAAGGGAGAGATTGGCTCATGAGAAAAACATGGTCCAATTGTGTCTGTGTTGCCATTGATCTCAAAAGCCAGATGCCCTGAACAGGTTTAGAGGCACAGTTGCTTTGGGCAAGGGAACAGAATGTGATTTTCCTGTGAAGCAAGAAAATAAGCAAAATTTTACCCAGACCAACTCTCAAAAAGCTCATAATAGAAGGTGCTGTAATTGCCGAAAGAGAGGCTTAGAATTCAATGGCACAACTAATCACTGCTCCAGCAGAGAGGACATGGCAGCAAATGCTGCCGGCCCAATTCCTTTCCATGCAAGAAAATGGCAGCCATCCTAGAAATAGTCAGAATAGCTGTACTCACTAATCTGCTACTGCTGGTTATCAGATTGGCTGAGAGAAGACTTAAACATATGAGTAGAATTAGCACCAGTTGGTGGTTAGAGGTCACTTGGCTTCCTTTCAAAGCTAATCAAGAGCCCACTCCAATGCCTTTCAAAAGCCAGACAAGCCCACTAATGGGAAGTCCCTTCTGGGACAACATGAGCCCCCACTCAGAAGAGCCCACAAGCTTCCTGCAAGTGGCTTCCTAGTACGTTTCCCTGGGTGATAGCTTGCAAAATATTTATGGTGACAAATGGGGCGGGAAGGAGGGAAAGCAGACTTCTCCAAATTGGCATGTGTAGTAGGGGCTCCTACATAGATTTCAACCCCAAGAAAGGCCCTCCAGCTCCTCAATTCACCCTCCAAGAAGTTCCAGTCATGGAGTAGAAACCCACTGATAAGTAAAGCGGCAGGACTGGACTTGTGAAGATAAAGAGGGCTTGCTGGAATCCTGTCAACATCTAGACTAGATGAGGGTCCACATTCCCCTTAGCCCTATGACTACAAACAGCAATATGTGGGGCATTAACAACATTTTTGAGTCTGGGGCCCCCCAATCTATTTGTGAGGAAGTACTGCATTCTGTTTATAACTCTTTGAGATCAGTGTCTATGGCAGAAAGGGGAGGAGGAATGGGATATGCTTGGTGTGGAAAGATGACCATGACATCTTTGGATGGAGAGATTTATTGCTTTCCTTGTGAGTTTTAGGGTAGGAATGAGCATTAGTGAAATCCATCTTGGAAATCTGTCTGGTAAGCTCAGAGATGCACCAGTGTTTGCTTATCTCTTGGTGGAAGATCACTTTTATAGGCATCATTCAAAGATGCATTCTCCTAGACCTCTCTTGATTGTCTTACCTCTTTACTTCTCTACTCCGCTGTCAAAAATCACTATGTGCTTAATTTTGTAGGAGACACAAGAAAAATATAATGTATCATCCTTGTTCTTGATCTCCTTACGATCTGGCTTGAGAATCAAGAGGATAACACAAGTTAACATGTGACTGAATAATCAGTCTCAGGGTTCAGATTTAAGTGCTACCAAATATTAGAGAAGGAGGAGATAACCAGAAATCTGGCTAGTGAAATCTGATCATCATACTAATGCTAAGACTTGAGATGAGCAACCATTTCTTGAGCACTTTCCAGGTGCCAAAGACTCTGCTAAACGCGATGTGACTTTTTAAATTTAAATCCTCACAACAGCATTTGGAAATAACTAATATTATCCTCATTTTAAAGATAAGAATATTGAGGCTCTTAAAGATTACCCAACTTACCTAAGATATGTGCTGGTATAAGAGAGAAGGTGGTCATTCCTAATGGGCAAACTTCTGAGCACTGTACCTTCAAACACAGACATGCACATATACACACACACATTCAGGGATCAAAGACACTAGCCTAGCAGCTCAGTGCATGGTTTGGAGCTCAGTAGCACTGGGTTAGGACTGATGTCCTGTTGAAGAGAATCAGAGCTAGAGAGCTAGTATCCAGCTGAAGCTGCCTGGGAAATGTCCAGGGCTGAACTGGAATGAAGTTCAGTTAATGAAGGTCAGTTAAGAAGCATCTTCACACCCAATGTGTAAAAAACAAGAGAGGAGACAGAAACCAGACATAAGCCAAAATGGAACCAGAGAAAACAAGAATGAAGCAGAGGTAAGGTCATGAGTAAAAGATTCTACAGTGAAACTCTTCAAATAGAGCTGAAAGGGCAGATGTTGACCATGTTGGATCAACGGATGTTGTCTGTCCGTCTTGGACCTGAAGATAGAGAGCTGGAGTGGACCTGACAAAGACACGGAAGCAAAACTGGACCTTGTGGGACATGGAATGGCCTCACTAGGGCAAAGTTCAGGCCCGCAGTGCATGGGGGACATAAAGTTGAAGGCAATGCCAGATTAGGAGCTTGGCCTCAAAGGACAACATAGGAAGCCAGTGGAGAGAAATGTGTTTTTGGCTTTTCAGCTTCTAACAATTGATCTTGGGCCTGTTTTTTTGACAAAGTAACCCCTCAATGTGAAGACGTTGCAAATACTTTCAGAATTAAATTTGTTTTGCAATTTGATCAGTGAACATGAGAGAGACCATTTATCAGCATCAAAACGCAATTTCCCTATGACTTACCTCTTTAAGTATTAGAGATAGACAAGACTTTATATTCAGATGAGACTTCCACGGCTAATCTGTCACTCTAAAAGTAATTTACTCTCAAGTGGATAAAACTACATATGTTTTTGGACAGGAATTTAAATTGTCAGATTCTCCTCTTGCGTAGTCACTCAAAAACTGCTCATTTCTAAGATGTGATCTTTACTTTAATGACCATATGCCACAGATTTCCTCCAACATCCTGGTCCGTTGTCCAATAAGTACACCCAACACAAGAATATAGAAAATATTTAAATCATATTCTATCCTGGTCTTGCATGACAAATCCCTAGAAAACAGAACTATGTCTCTTGCCTGATTAGCTGGCATTGTTAAAAGCTCAAAGCTATCTGGTGTTTATGATGAGTCAAAAATCTGTCTTAGGTCCCCCTGTAGACTATTCAAGGATATTGACATTTGCGCCTTCAATCAGGACACCTTGGAAGGACATGTAGTCTTGTGAGAGGTGTCGGCACAGGCTTACCAAAGGAAGAAACGCTGCTTTAGTGCTTTCTCCCCCAAGAGGAATGTGGAAATTTCGCCTTCATGATTGGTATTCAACGGACCCCTAACAGAAGGATTTGCCGCCCTGTGCTTCTACAGCCTTTCCTCCCTAGATAAAGTTCTTTCTTCCAAACTTCAAAGCATTTCTTAAAATGTAGGCTTTTCACGAATACCTTATTTTCTCACCACTTCCTCGTGTCTTCATTCTGTCCAGTCAGACTTCTAGCCATGATTTAACTGAGCATACTCACAAACTCACTAGTGGCCTGTGGTCACCATGTCAGTGTGTTGTTTCCCACCTACCCCCTTGTCCCCCTCGTCCTTTCCTCCTCCTCCTTCATGATCTCTCTGCAGCATTTGTCACTCTTCACTGCCTTCTTCATGAAGTCCGCTCCTCTCTGAGTGTCCTGTACCCTCTGCTGCCCTTGGTTCTCCTTGGATCTTCTCAATCCTACCATCTGGGGCTGCTTTACTGACCTCCTTCCCTCTCTCATCCCTATAGTAGAGATATTGTCTCCAAGGTTATCTCCTTGTGCTTCTCCTCTTCTTACCCCGCTATCAGTATTTGGGGGATGATATTTTTTTTAAATTTTATTTATTTATTTCACAGCGGGAGAGAGATCACAAGGAGTCAGAGAGGCAGGCAGAGAGAGGGGGGGGGGAAGCAGGCTCCCTGCCAAGCAGAGAGCCCGATGCGGGCCTCGATCCCAGGACCCTGAGATTATGACCTGGGCCGAAAGCAGAGGCTTTAACCCACTGAGCCACCCAGGCGCCCAGGGGATGATATTTTTGCCCATACTCACAGTTAACTCCTTCCATGAGGATATACCCTAAATCAACACCATTCACTCTCTCTAATCTCAGCAGCTTTGTATTTCCTGTCTGGCATACATCTCTCTACCTGGATTGCCTATGGAACCTCAAACTCATGACATTCTCTTGGTCCTGGCTATCAGATATACCGTGGGCTCACCTTTGGAAGAAGACAGCAAAAGGAGGCCCTTCTGCAGCAACCATGGAGTGAGGGCTAAGAATACTGGCCAGATCGGCTTGGGCAGGTGCCCCTCCTCGGGAAGAGCAGGCAATCCTAAACCAAATCAAAGCCAGCATAGGAAACTCAAGTCTGATCCAGATGTGCATTCACAGCCCAGAAAACTTTGATGTAGCAGATCAACATTTGGTCCATCCAGGTCCTAAACCAGAGAGAATCCTTTGGGATGGAGTGAAGGATGCCAAAAGCAAAGTCCAATTCAGTGTGTAAAGGCACAGGCAGAAACTCCTCAAAAAGACCAGGATACCACAGAAAGCCAGGGCAGAGTTCCACAGGTATTACATACATGGTGGGTGAGTTTAAAGAGACTGCAGGTCCCTATTCACATAAGAACCCAGCACCCAGACTCTGGGAGGGCAGCAGATCAATTCTGGACACCATTCACTAGAGAGGAGCAGCTTCAAATGGACACCAACCCATTACTGACTTTCATCATCACAGAGCCCAGGGAAGACTAAACTTGCAGGGAGCAGACATCATTTGGCAGCTGGAATTAGCAAGGTCTGGTGGAACACACCCCTTCTAAAATGAAACTCATTGTCAGAGTCACCCCCACACCAACCCACCTCCAGATTTTCCTTTCTCTAACGAAGACCTGCAAACACTTTTGACTCCGAAGTCACACCCTTGGCTCCATCAGTTGTCCAGTCTAGTTGGTTGTTAATACTCCACTTCATTCCAAAGAGGATTCGAAGTAACTTGCAAGGGTGCATACATTATAATAAGACTTGAAATCAAGTAAGTGAAGGGGCCCCTAGGTGACTCAGTCAGTTAAGCCTCTGACATCAGCTCAGGTTGTGATCTTGGGGTCTCAGGATCAAGCCCAACATCAGGCTCCATGCTCAACAGGGAGTCTGCTTGGGGATTCTCTCTCTCTCCCTCTGACCCTTCCCCTTGCTCGTGCTCTCTCTCTCCCCCTCTCCCTCTCAACACTCAAATAAATAAATAAAATCTTTAAAAAAAAAAAAAGTAAGTTGGGATAAGGGGGTGCCATGATGCCCCTCACTGAAGCATATCTGTGAGTTTGGTTTGGAGATCTTAGCACCTAACACAAAGAAGAGGTCATGCTCAGTGTCACTGATCACGATGACCCAAAGATGAAAACAAAGAACTGCTCAGGAGAAGCACAGCAATGCCTGGTGCCATGACTTCAGAAAATAAGAGCATGGAAAGTTTCAGACTGAGAGCCTGGGATGATGTGGGAAAGAATGGAAGGATCACAAGGCTACTTCTCATGTCCCTCAGGGGAGGTGCACAGCATAAGACCACAGCTCTGGTAAGAGTTTATTCTATTGTAGATTCTTTCTTTAAATTGCCACTTGACTCCACCTTCCCTTTTCATGACTTTCTTCCTCAGATCGCCTCTCCAGCCTCCCCTGAGACTCTCCTGTATCAGCACCAATAGCCCTCTAAGCCACAACTCACTGCCTGTCCCCACTTCTTCATACCCTCCACCTCACCCCTTCACAGGCCTGGTCCCCACCCCACCCCCACCACCCTGCTCCAGCCTCCACTCCTGCTGCATGGACCATTCATTTCTCCCAAAATGCCCATACTTTCTTTTTTCTTTTTTAAAAGATTTTATTTATTTATTTGACAGAGAGAGAGAGATCACAAGTAGGCAGAGAAGCAGGCAGAGAGAGAGGAGGAAGCAGGCTCCCCGCTGAGCAGGGAGCCCGATGCGGGGCTCGATCCCAGGACCCTGAGATCATGACCTGAGCCGAAGGCAGAGGCTTTAACCCACTGAGCCACCCAGGCGCCCTCCCGAAATGCCCATACTTTCTGACTTCACAAATTTACTCTCTATAATGGCTGATTTTACATGTCATCTTGGCTGGGCCATGGTGCCCAGTTGGTCAAACATTCTTCTGGATGTTCCTGTTATTTTCTGGATAAGATTTGCCTTTTAATCAGTGCACTTTGACTAAAGCAAACTGCTTTTCATAGTGTAGGTAGGTGGGCCTCATATAATCAGCTGAAGGTCTTAAGAAAAAGACTGAGGTTCCCCTGCCCCACCTTACTAAAAAGAGACCCAAACTGCAGTTCTTCCTTGGGCCTCCAGCCTTGTTGGCCTGCCCTGCAGACTTCAGACTCGCCCGCCCCCTAGCTGCATAAATCAGCTCCTTAAAATCAATTGTCTATCTCTCCCTTCACATCCACGCACACGTCCTATTGGCCCTGTTTCTCTGGAGAACCCAGACTAACACACTCCTGGTTCCTTCTTTCTCCACTACACTCTTCTACCATTCCTGTCAGTCAAACTGATCCATGCTTCAAGAGCTTTTCTGTAGGACACCTTCTAATTCCTTGTGACACATGTATGACCAGCCCCTTCTCTGAGCTGAGCTGTGGTCATGCTCTGCCTGTCTAAAAGTTCTCAGTTTCTGGCTCCTGACTTTGATGGAACATCAGGCCCATGAAGGCAGACATTCTTGGTCCAGTGTTAGGAATCCAGTAAATATGTAATGTAAAGATACTCAGAGAATTTTCCCAGCAAGGGCCACTTCGAAATGTAACTTCCCAGAACATACATCAAGTATATCAGCCCCAAATCTACATTTTGTGAAGGAAATTTAGAGCAAGAGAGGTTCTGTCCATGTAGTAATTCAATCATAAAAGTGAATAAGGACCCAGAAGTTTCGGATGTCTTTTTCTGTAGCCCTGGGTCACTATAGATGGGGGCAAACCAGGAGTTCTTCTTTCATTAACGAAAACAAAATCCATGTGGTGAGACAAAGAAAAGCTGGGACAACCAGCAGTTAACCGCTCCACCAGGAGCCCAGTCAAGGTCCTAGTGTGTCCAGCCACCCAGTGGCCTGTGACCCCCCTCCCAAGGAGGGACCTCAGGAGTCACGTGGCAGCTTGTCTGGCTGTGCCAACCACATGCTAATCTTCCTGCTGGAAAAGGGGAGCCAAGGCAACGTGAAGGCATGCAAATCCCTGCCTGGCAGCCAAGTTGCAGCCCCCTGGGGGGCCGGCAGATGGAGCCTGGGGGATTCCTTGCAGCTGCAAGCTTGGCTCAAAAGCTCCTTTAGAAGCAATGACTCGGGCACCTCACCAGATGCACAGCCTGCCCCTGCGCGCATGAAATTAATAATGCATACTTAGCATTTAGGTACCACTGTCAGGTTGGCCAAATCAGTAGTACTTGAATTTTCTATTTCTTCCAGGGGTTGCTTCCCAGAGAGATTTATCTGTGAGCCGCCGGTAATGAAGGCAGTACTAAAGAGAAGTGGCAAGGCATGAGTCACCCTCCTGTCAGGGCTGAGAATAAAACCCAAAGACACACCAGCACCGCAGGGGAGGGGCGGGAGGAGGGCAGTTCTGGCTCCCCCTCTCCCACCCTGTCTCTAACTCAGCCTGTTACTTATCCAAAGGTGAAGGAAGTGGACCATAGGATCCTTTAGTCCCTTCAGGTAAAACTGCCTGCATCGTGGCCACTTCTTGAGGCCGAAGAATGGAAGATTCGGGCACAGTCCAGCACCTCCAGGGTACTGTTTTTCATTCCTGCCTCACTGACCAATCTTTACAGCCAGGTCGCTGCTTCCTGGGCTGAGTGTCCCTGATCAGGCAGGCGGGGCCCTGGGGAAGGGGCTTGCAGAGTTCTAGGAACAGAAAGGCAGGTCCATCCCCTTTACTTTGCTGGTAACAAACAGAAGTGAGCCAGTGGCTTCTGGATGGGGAGCCTGTGGGTCGATCCGACTGAGTCTTCATCCAGGTCGCTGGGCACTGCTGCGTGGGGCGGTCCCTGCCGCCAGGCGCGGGCAGTTTGCTGCCAGAGAGAATGACATCCGGGTTCTTCGCAAGGGAGACCGTCTGCAAGGCCCGGTCTCCGCGCCGCACTCCCCGGGGGGACAGTCCCACCTAGCGCTCTGCCCAGCTGCCCCTGGCTTCCAGCACCTCCCGGGCCCATGCCTGGAGGATGAGCCCCAGCAAGACATGTGGACACACCGACCAGAGGGTCTGGGGACGTGGCCCCCCACCCGCTCCCCAGGCGGCAGAGAGGGATGATTAACACACAGCGCCCCCGTCCCCTCCAACCGCCGAGTCCTCAGGGCGGCCCGGGAGCCCAGCTAGAGGAGGACACCCCGGGGCCACGGGACCACGGGTGCTGGCACCAGGCACGAACGAGGCTCTCCGAGAAGAGACTTCGGTGGAAGTGTGTCAACAAGGATGTTGGGGGGGTTCCTGGAAAGAGAGACAGACCAACCGCTTTGCTTTCCCTCCCCTTCCCCCCCGAATGCAGCTGGAACGCCGCCAGCAGCCCACGGGGACCACAAGGTGCCCCGAAGAACGGATGCTCGCTGTGGGGGCCGGCGGGGGGCACAGCAGCCGCCTCCACCTGCCCCTGAGCTTCTGCGGCGGGAACATCGACTCCGACTGGAGAAGATCCACGACGCACTGGAGTCTTCTCTTAAATACCACCCCATGCGATCCTCACCGCTGGGCCACCCCAGGCGACCCCCACACGCTGGGGACATGAACCGGCCGCCTCGTTGTGAGCCGGAGCCGGTTTAGGGGGCGATCGAAGGGCCCCCGAGACCCAGCAGCTCCACCCAGCAGCTCGGGGTCCCGGGCTCCTCTCCCCTGCCCTGCCTGCTCTGTGCCCCTCCGCTCCTTCCCCTCCTTCCCAGGCGAGTGGCCTCCGAGCTAGATCAGCGCTAGATCAGCTCCTGGCTTTTGTGTCGTGTGTTTGGTTTTCCCCAGGGGGAACGAGGGAAGCTCGGTGGGCCCCCTTGTCCAGGCAACAAGAAGGCGCCAGAGGCAGAGCAGGAACCAAGGCGGAAGAGCGCAGAGCTTGGGCCCACTATAAGGGGGCGGTACACAATAGATGGAACAGATTAATAAAGAACAGAGGCCCTTGAAAAAAAAAAAAAAAACCTGCACCGCAGATGCCAGAAAGTAAAGACTGTTACCATGACGATGCAGGGCTTGGGGCTGGGACAGCAGAAGCGCTGGCCAGAACCACTCTTCAGAAATGAGATGCAAAGGGAGGGGATGCCCGGCTGAGGTTCCCAGCAAGCCGTGGGGACCCCGGTTCCCCTCTCTCCCACCTCTGCCTTCCCCAGACAGGTGAAGACCCTCGAGGCCCAGCAGGGGACAGGACGTCCTGACCTTGCCCCTCCAGGCTCTTGAGCGAGTACAGCGCTGTCTTTGGTTTGTATGGAAAAGCAGCAGCAGGGGCGGGAAATCCAGAGACCCTCTGCCATCATGCTTGCCTTCAGGACTGCTCTCTTCTGAGTCCACCCTTTGGAATCAGGCTCCCCACCCCCACCCCTGCTGTAGTGCTGGGCAAAGGAATCTCACTCTTCCTGCCTTCCTCTTCGTCTGTCCATTTTATTTGCTGCTGCAGTCCCTCGTTACGGAAGGCTGTGTGACAGGAGCGAAAACCTCGCATGCCCCAAAATGTGGCTCTCCATTTCCTAGAACTGCTTTGAATTGGCTCTGGTGCCCCTGCTGCTGTTCACGGGTGGGAGTTGGGAAAGGCAGGGTCCCAGGGAAGAGGATTCAAGTTCATCAGAAAAAGGAAGCTCAGTCTGGTTAGTTTCAAACGGTCTCTCTCAGGGTCACTGTTTCTTCGAGGTAAAGGCCCATCTTTAGGGTTGGTCCCCCACCCTCTCCTTAGCCTCTATGCGAGTGTGTTAGGGAAAGAGACCACCCCAGTGATCTTGGGCCCAGAGGTGGGACCTATGTGTTGCCAGGACTCGAGACCTCCTCAGGAACATTCCTTGGGCTCCATCACTAGGCAGCCCACTCCTCTTGCTATGGGTCTGCCGGGGGCAGGCTGTGGCCAGTCGCTCACACAATTTGTATCTGGAGGGCCCCACTCACTGACCTACCCCATTTCTGCCACCTCTCAACTTCAGCCATGTAGCTGAGCTAGCCCCGGCTTAGGCCATCACCCCACAGCCTCTGCTACAGGGTAACCTCGCACCTTGCCCCCGCAGCTCTCCCCGGCTTTCAGCATTCAGTTTCCTTCCAACCACAGATGAACAGCTCTCCCTGCCCTTACACGTCATCCCATCATTTCTTGTTTGCCGTGACCTCCCCACATGGCGGGAGGGTGCAGCGATGTTGCAGGGTCCCATAGAAAGAAGAGTGGGGAAGGCCCTCTTCTCTTTGCTCTCCTTGGCCTCTCTGAGATGTCTGCTCTTCTCCCATGGCTATTTGTCTCAGAGGGAAGAGTCAGGACCCTCACACCGGACGGTTACTACCTTTCCGCTCCAAACTCGCCCCTCGTGTCTGTAGGGAGGTAGGGATTTACTTTCCATCACAGCTGCCTTCTTTCCTGCCTTAGGGACCTCAGTGGTGTGAATGGTATGAACCCTTCAATCTCTCTGGAATTTCTTGTGGCTTAGTCTAGATGGTAGAATGAGTACAGTGAAGGAAGCCACGTAACATCACAGAGCATTTCAAACTTGTTAATAATTTTCTTTGAAGTAACATTGAATCACAGTTATAACACCTATGAATTAAAGGATATGTCAGTTAGAAATCAATACTATTATTGATCAATACTATTAAATCTTTGACTATTTTACAAACTAGAAATGTTTATGTAAACAAGTTCCTGTGCACGTGTATTTACATACCTAGATACCTTTTATAAGACACCAAAATTCTACTGGTCTAAACAAGCTGGCTGGGCATATCAGTCAGAAATTCCCTTGCCTCTAATGGAAACCTCATTAAGGGGACTTCAAAAACAAGTGTGAATGGTATTCACGTATCACAGAATTTGGGTCTGGGCAGTCCAGGGTGGGAGCAGCTGCTCAACAAATCTGTTGGAGACCAAGTGCCATTCTAACTTCCTCTTTCATCATCCGCAGAGTGTTGGCATTCGTCCTTAAGCTTGTTGACTCTTAGTACAAGATGGCTGCAGCACCTCCAGACCTCACACCCACGTTTTGGCCAGAAATATGAAGGAAGAACGAAAAAGGAAGGGAAGACATCAAAGTCAAGAAAGAAAATCTTTCTAGAAACTCTCAAAAAATTTTTTTTCAAAACAGAACATTTGTATTTGGTCCATCAGAACCTGAGTCTGGAAACCACCTACAGAGACTCATCCCACAGAGACAACTGACAATTCTGTCTCTATGTCAGAAGAGGGGCCATATTTACAGGGTTAAAAATAATCACAGATCAGAGTAATGGGAGGAAATAAAAAGGGGGAGAGTGAAGAGCTTCCCAGTGTTCCTCTAGGTGTAAAAACCCTACAAGCCCCACAGGAAGTGAGGGATCCGAAGCTGGGCCATTGGACAGAACTGTATTGAATAGCTATTCCCAACTACAAGGAATTATGAGAAGCAAGTCTTTTTAGCTACCACCCTGAACATAACTAGAGTTCATGTAGTTAAAAGGGGGGCGGGGAGAGATAGATATGAAAATTCCAAAATTTTTCATCTAAGAGCTCCTAACAGTAGATGATAGCCAACGCCTTACCCCATTCCCGTTTCAGAGAGAAAGCCCACAAAGGACCACGAAATTCCACTGAGGCCTCATATTTCATCTTGAAAACTTATGTGTTTTTTTCATTCTAGGACATATGTTAATGTAATTATAAAATACGAAAATATGTTTGAATCTATATGTAAAGTTGTTGGAGGTTTGTCCCGTGACCACACACACCACCTCCTCGGGGCAAGCACGCCCCAAGTTCTAGAAGCTCTTGCGTTCAACACGAAGTAGGACGGGATTTTCCATTTTCCACCACGGAAGGACTGTGAGCCAGGCATTTGGAGAGCAGTGTGAAACCGGGGAGAGCAGTTGGCTGGTCCTGCTGAGGTCTGAACTAGAGCTTCCTTTTAGAAAATACACCAGTTGGTCTCTGTGGATGTGTGCCAATAAATGCAGCTGTCCTCTGCGTCCTAGAACTTGGATCTCTGCCTCATAAACACTCCTTGCTTTGGCTGCTGCTCTCTTGGTCAGAGACTTCTTGATTTAACGTTGGGGAGAGTGATGGCCCTATTCACCGGATGGTGTAGGAGGGCCTGTTGCTTCCTTCTCAAGTTCCATGAGCAATACCTGAGAAACAGACCTGCTCAGGTGTCAAGACCAGTGTCAGAGAGGCAAACCTGAACAGCAGCTTCTACTTACCTGGCCCACCCTCCTTAGTTCCTTCCTTCACATCCGCAACCAGGAGGAAGAGCTACAGTGGGTCTCAGGGCAGGAGGGAGGGGAAGGGGGGCACCTTCCTCTCCCTGGCTGCATTCCTTCTTACCTGATGGAATCAAGTAAAGCTCTTCGTAGATGGGTACATCAAAACTTGGTCCTCTTTCCCCAAGGTTAAGAGGTTTTTTTAAATATCCATTTTGCATACTAGTGATGATAAGAAACCATTGATTTTGAGAAGAGAAATGTCAATAAATATTCCTCTAAGCTGTGAGGCAGAGAACATCCTGGAGATGCTAAGAGGACAGCAGGGCAGGGTGGAAGGCGCCCTATGGAGACGCAGCATTTTGGTGTGAACTCCTCAGGCAGATTCTCAATGCATATCTTCACGTTAAAGACTCCGGGAAGGGGTTGGGCATCTGCCTTCCGGCTTGGGTCATGATCCCAAGGTCCTGGGATCAAGCCCCGCATCCGGCTCCCTCCTCAGCGGGGAGCCTGCTTCTCCCTCTCCCACTCCCCCCGCTTGTGTTCCCTCTCTCGCTGTCTCTCTCTCTGTCAAATAAATAAATAAAATCTTTTTAAAAATTGAGGAAATTCTGTAGAAATGAGACCTATTTAACTTCAGGAAACCCAGGATTTCCTAAACTCGTATGAATGGGGAACTCTTTTTCATTGCTTACTGTTAACTACTGAAGGAGTGTTTGGTGGAAGAGAGCTTCAGACACATGGCTCAGTCCAGCTGGACTTCAGTGGACGCTGGTCCATAGTCACACAGGTGTGCAGGCTCCCACGAAACCTTCTCACCTGTCTAAGGTATGAAAGCAGAAGCCACGGGTTGTATTTGTTATTGTCAGCTGATGTTCTGCTCCATAGTGCCTTGGGTCAGCGAGCTCTCATTTTGTACCATCTGCAAAGCAAAGATGGGAATCCTTACTGTACAAAAACATTGTGGGAGGCACTCGTGAGGTGTTTTTAAAAACAAAGGATATGCTGATCATTTATCCAAAGCACACGTGGCATCTTGGTATGGACAGGTCTTATTTCACTTAACTGTGCTCTGACTTGGATTTGGACCGAAATGTAGCTATGTCACAAGTTACAAAAGACTTGATTTTAGGGACACCTGAGTGGCTCAATTGGTTGAGCAGCTGCCTTTGGCTCAGGTCGTGATCCCAGCGTCCTGGGATCGAGTCAAGCATCAGGGTCCTTGCTCGGCAGGGAGCCTGCTTCTCCCTCTGCCTCTGCCTGCTACTCTGTCTGCTTATGCTCTCTCTTCTCTCTCTCTCTGACAAAAAATAAATAAATAAAATCTTTTTTTTAAAAAAAAGGCTTGATTTTATTTATTTTTTAAAAGATTTTATTTATTTATTTGACACAGAGAGAGAGATCAGATCACAAGTAGGCAGAGAGGCAGGCAGAGAGAGAGGAGGAAGCAGGCTCCCCGCTGAGCAGGGAGCCCGATTCGGGGCTCAATCCCAGGACCCTGAGATCATGACCTGAGCCGAAGGCAGAGGCTTTAACCCACTGAGTCACTCAGACACCCAAGACTTGATTTTAAATTACATGACTCTGAAGATTAATTCAGCCTGTGATTAGCAGCAAAATAAAAGGGGAGGGGAGAAGAAAAAGGAACAGGAAGGGAATGAAAGGAAAAAAGAGGTAACTGAGTGGCAGATGAAAGGAAGGGAGGACTGGGGCAGGGGACTTCTCAAAGACTTTAGCCTCCCGGACGCGCTCAGAATGTCAGGGGTGTGCACGCTGGATTGCCCGCTCCTCCCTTCTCTGCAGCAGCCCATTAAATACGTGTGGGTTTTGATGCCTTTTAAAAAACAGAAAGAAGGAGCTGAAGATATTATCAGAGGCTGCTCTTCTTACATCAACGAAGATTTCCCCCACGTAATCCGATCTAATGCAATTGGAGGAGGGATGTTGCGGAAGCTTCCACGCACGGGTGCATCACACATCTCAGTCTGGGGCGCCGCAACACAGAGAGCAAAGGGAGGATGCATAGATGGAGGAAGGGGTGAGGCCGGCAGGGTGGCTGCCCATAGGAACCCCTTCTCCTTTTCCTAATTTGGGGGGAAAGAAAATAAGAAGCACTATTTCGTGAAATTTAAGACTGCCCTCTACCTCTGAGCCATTTCAAATCATCTTAAAGGGAAAAGGTCAGGGATAAATAAGTAATAAACATGAAGAACAAAGGACACGGAAGGACACGGGAGAGCGGGTCAGAGGATCTGGGTTCCAACTCGAATCCTGGCAGCTAAATCTTCACGTGCCTGGGATCCCTGTGCCTCCAGAGCCTCGATTTCCACATCGACCCGTTGAGGGGAACGGCGTGTTTTTCACAGGCTTGTGAAAAGCAGTTGCGATCCCACGGGCTCACATTTACTGTCCCCCCACAAGCTGATGGTAAGTGGGGTCAGGTTTCCTTTCCCCTCCTTACCTGTTGTTGCTCACCAGATTGAGCTGAGGAAGCTGGAATGAGGTCTGAAACACAGCAGCTACCAGGAGTCAGTCACATCATTTCAAATCGCTCACAGCGACTCCATCGTGCTGCTAAAGACTATAATCATCTCAATGCTTTTTCTGCTTTTAAACATAAATATTTTAGAATAAGGAACATTACCAGCAGCCAGTTCTTTAAAGCCTCCCACATGAGGAACACAGGTAGTAAAAGAGGTTTGATAACGGACGAGCTTGTGTTAAAAACATTGAAATATAATGAAGTTACCGGCTGCTTCCTCATCTTTCACACTATCTGGGCTTCTGATTTTACTACTTTTTTTTAGGACAGGCTTATTAAAAAAAAACTACATTTTTAAAGATCACTAAGATCAACATTTCGATGTATTTCCTTTTCATCAAGAACCAAAGGAGATGCCACCACAGTCCCCATGAAGTCGGATTCCACCCCTTCCCCAGTCCTGGGAACAGCCCTGCCCATCTAAGATCAGGTGAATGGGCACACCAAACAGGAGGTCTCCTTGGAGACCTGCTTTTTCCAGTGAGTCCTGGTCCTGGCTGAAACGCTACCATCTGGGCCCTGCCTTCCCCTTCTGCTGACAATTTTCTTCCTACCCTCTTCTCCCACACTGTGGGTGATTTCTCTTCCTAGTCTATCATCTTACCCCATCGGACCTGCTCCAAGGAAGGCCCTCTGCTTTCCATCCTCCTCCTGCCTTTCAGGCCAAGCCATCAGGTTGGTCCTTGGTGTCAACCTGTCCATCCAGACACCTGCCTAGCTAACTCAGCCTGGGACCCTGCCCCACCAGGCATTTCCTGACCCCAACATGGACAAGACCATCTCGGACCCTCAGAACTCCTGTACACTGATCAGGGAGAGAACTTTCCTAGGACTAGCAGGAAACATGAACGGAAGCAGAGCCTTTGCCTTGGAAGGCAGCTGCAAAGTGGAGAAGCAACTCCAGGCATGACCACAGCTGAAGAGTCAGCAAGCCCAGGCTGGTGGATTGAAGGTGTTGTGGTCCCTTCCCCCAGAAAACCAGATTCCCTTTTCTTGATCCTCCTCTAGTCTTTCTCTTCCCACCCCACTTCCCTCCCTTTCTTTGACCCATCTTCCCTTTTCCCTTTCTAAAGGCTAAGCAATGGCAAGATTAATTGGATTCACTGGAAGCCATCTGCAACCTGAATGGAAGCTCAGGAGACATGACCTTACGACAAAGAAAAAAAAGTAACAGACAAGTTGAAACAAAGGAAGCTGGGGCTTTTAAAATGTATCCAATGAAGCCAGGACATAAGACTAGAATTAGACAGAAGGCATTATTGAGGCTATGGGCTTCAGTTACCACCAATGTCTGGGTGATTCATGAGTTTTCCTCTCCAGCCTCTCCTCGGAGCTCACAGCTGACTACCGGCTGACACCTGACACCTCACCAATCTCAAAATGACACGTCTAAGGTAACGCTCTGCTCTTTCACCCCAAACTCAATCCTCTTCTGGGTTTCCATTCTCAATTCATCCTCCTGGACACACCAGAAATCTGAAAGTGGTTTTGGACTCCTCCCTTCCTTTCTGTGGGAAGTGTGTTCCACCTGTAACCAAGTCCGGTTGAGTTTGTTACCTACATAGATTTTGAAATAGCTTCTGGCCACTCATACATATTCCACCCTGGTCCAACTTGCAATCATGTTTCGCCTGTTATTAACACCTCCCTCCCTTGCCTTTCTGCGCCCGGTGGGGCTTCCCTCCATTCCACTGTGGATAGCATAGCCATAGGCATCTTTTCAGAACATAAATGTGTATAATCACATTACACACACACACACACACACACACACACACACACACTTAAGAGCCTCCTTTTTATTGAGATGTAATTGACATAGGACATTATATCAATTTCAGGTTTACAGCATATTGAGTCAGTATTTGTATGGTCATCAGGATAAGTCTAGTTAATATCCATCACCATACATAGTTACAAAAAAACCTTTTTTTCCCCTTGTGATAAGAACTTTCAAAATCTACGCTTGGGGCAGCTGGGACTCTCGGTTTCGACCCAGGTCATGAACTGAGCATTGTGATATCAAGCCCCATATTGGGCTCCATGCTCAGTGCAGAGTCTACTTAAGACTCTCTCTGCCCCTCACCACCCCCAATATATAAATAAATAAATCTTTAAAATAAATAAAATCTACTCTCTTGGCAACTCTCAAATGTGCAAAACAGTATGATTAACTATAATCACCATGCTGTATATCACAACCCCAGGACTTATTTATTTTATAACTGGAAGTTTGTTCCCTTTCATTCCCTTCACCCATTTCACAAACACCCCTCACCTCTGCCTTAGCAATCACTAATCAGTTCTCTGTATCTATGAACTTGCTGTTTTTTATTCCACATGTAAGTGAGATCTGATGGTATTTGTCTTTGTCTAATGCATAACACTCTGGAGATTCTTCCCTGCTGTCACAGAGGTGAGATTTCATTTTAAGAGCATTTTTCTCTTTATTCTAATAACCATTCCTTCTGACTATCCAGGAAGATGAAGACCAAAATCTCTAACAGGGCCTGGGGAGTCCAGTCCCTGTGGGGAACAGAACTAATCTACCGGCCCTCGCCTTACACCACATGCCTTATTTTATGTACTCTGAACACACTGGGCTTCTTTCAGCCCCTCTAACCAGGCATGTCCCTCCCCAGTGGGGTGTTAGTGTCTTTGGCTTCCCTGCGTAGAAAGTGTTCTCTGACCCTCCTGCTCTCAGCCTTGGTTCATCTTCCCTTCCATCTCAGCTCCATCCCTCTCCTCGGGGAACCCTCCCCCCCATCTCCTGGCCTACATCAATTACCCCCTTCCATCTCCCTGTGCTTCCTTCCATAACCAATCACATTAGTAATTCCACATTTTATTTGAGTGTTTTTAATTAATATCCATCCCCTCGTCAGGCTGGGGTCTCCTTGAGGCAGAGATTGCGTCCTTTTTTTCTGCTCTGCCTTATATTCCTAGCACTCAGCACAGGCTGCCGCAGTGCTATATTAATAGCAGATATTACCAGAAGGGTTGCACAGCCTTGGAAGGTGCCTGTAGCTCTGTATCCTGGGGCTCAGTTCTTCCTTCTATAAAATGGTCATGGTAACAGTGTTTCCCAGGAGACCGTAATTATAAATGATATGCAGGTCTGTTGTTAATGTTTGCTTGCACAAAAGTTCAGGCAATGAACCTGAACCCTTTAAATACATTATTCTTGATTTCTGCATTAAATGTTTTAACTATATATATTTTAGCCTTATCAATATTTCTAAGTACCAACAGTGTACCCAGAATTGTCCAAGGTGTAATGGTTATGATTTGCATCTAGGAAACTTATAATTGTATAGAACTGATATTAATCCCAATGGGATGAAATAACAATATTTAGGTCTTCAGAGGTATGTACACTCATTTATCATCTACCTTTCATTTTATAGTCCCAACCTGGAGAAGCTGTCTCTATTATCTCTACTCTACAGACACAGAACTGGAAGCAAATAAATGTGGCATCACTTGCCCAAGGGCAGAGTTAGAAACAGAAAAGGAGATGAAAATCATAATAATTTGCATTTGTGAAGTGCGTTTCCCACTGACAAATCCAAAGCTCATAGTGATGAACAATTTAATCCATCATTACAAAAATGCTATGAGGTTAAACAAGAAGTATTGATATCCCTAAGAGGGAAAAGTTTTGAAACCATAGCTGGGTAGCTATATAGCCATGCACTGAGATTGGATAAAAAAAAATCTTATTTTGCATCACACTCAGATATGGATTATTAGGAACTCAGTGAGAGTTCCAAGGCAGACTAAATTACTCATTCATGTTTCTCCTGCTCTATTCTCTTGCTTCCTGCTCCCTGAGTTTAAACCAGAGCAAAAAAAAACACAGGGTAGGCATTTAAGGGAATGCATGTGAATGTGGACTCAGTCAAACGTGACTCTTCTCTATACTTATCACTGTGACCTTAGACAAGAAACTTAACCTTGAATAAGCGTCTTTTCTCATTAGTAGAATGGACATAATAACTCAACTACATATATAAATTAAATATTAAAAAGAAAGCAGGTGTCCAGCATGGTGTCTGGACCAAATGGCTATTTAATAGAGGTTGATATTAATATTTATACCTATCAGTAATAATAAATGGTTTTTACAGATTTTTTTTAGTTGCAAACAAACAGCCAAGTTAATTAGGCAAGAGATTCTGAAGACCAAATATTGCATGGAGTTCAGATAAACATGCAGAGGAGGTCAGTTGAGACTAACTAGCAGGCTCCATCCTCCCATGAGGCTCCAAATTCTCATTTAAGGGCATCACTCTTCCCCACTCTATTTCCAGTGGAATTCATATATGGTGGATCTGCAACCAAAGTTGAAGAGGGCTTTCCCCAGATTGGATCTCAGGGATAGGGAGCAAATGTGGAAAAAGACAGCACCTGCGAGACTTTCTCAAATCAATCCAAAGAAAAGGTCAAAGAACAAGGCAAGTTCTAACCTTGGGGACCTGCCAGAGATGTCCCTGAGGGAATAATCCTGGACAGTAATGACTGAAGAAGTAAGAAGCTGAAGGAAAATGCTTTTCTGAGAACACCAAAACCAAACCTTCCCTGGAAGACAACCAGGAAACTTCCACGCCACTCAAGAGGTAGCCCAATGTCTGAAACTCCATCTGCTAGGGAAACTCCTATCAGGCAAATAGAATGCCTTCTTTAAAACACAGAGCCTTTGGTGAGTAGAAGTGGGCACTCTGCAGTTTACTGCTTTTTGCCAAATAGTTCGATCCCAGGCTCTTGTCCTAATATCTTGCTGAGAATGGAAGTGTCAGGGAATCAAGTCCAGGAGGGAGAATCTCTTTGAAAGTGATGGCACCACTTGGCAGAAGTCCACGGAGCCAATACACCATGAACATAAAGGAGGGAGTCAGTGAAAGCCCAGGAGGCTGCATCATGGACCAGAAATCTCCTCAGAGTGTGAAAGATTTTTCATATATAATTTAAGCTGGAAATTGTTTTCTTCTAGAGCAATTAAAGAAGAAATAAGAAAAAGAAATTTTAAAAACATCCAAATTAGAAAGCACAAAGTAAAATGATCTCTCGCTGCAGATGGACACGATCTTATAGGCAGAAAACCCTAAAGATAATATATCACACACACACACACACACACACACACACACACACACACACACACACACCTCAAATTGTTAGAATAAATGAATTCAGCAAAGTTGCAGGATACAAAATCAACACACAAAAATCACTTGCATTCTTACATATTAACAATGAGCCATTCGAAAAGGAAATTCAGAAAACAATTCCATTTCCTGTTGTATCAAAAAATAAAAGAAAATAAAACACTTAGGTGTAAACTTAACCAAAGAGGCAAAAGAGTTGTACAGTGAAAACCACAAAAAGTTGCTACAAGAAATTAAAGAAGATAAAATTAATGGAAAGATATCCAGTGTTCACAGATGGCAAGACTTAATATTGTTAATATGACAAAACTAACCAAAGTGATCTACAAGTTCAGTGCAATCACTATCAATATTCCAATGACAATTTCTACAGAAATAGATAAATCCGTACTAAAATGCATATGAATTCTCCAGGGACAAAACAATCTTAAAAAAGAAGAAGGGGGTGCCTGGGTGACAGCTGGTTAAGTGTCCAACTCTTGATTTTGGCTCAAGTTATGATCTCAGGGTCATGAGATCAAGCCCCTTGCAGGGCACTGTGCTGGGCATGGAGCCTGCTTAATATTCTTTCTCTCCCTCTCTCTTTGCCCCTCCCCAATCTCTCTCTCTTAGAAGAAAAAACAGAGAGAGAGAAGGAGGAGGAGGAAATTGGAAGTTTCACACTCTAAAACCTATTACAAAGCTACAGTAATCAAAATAGTATGGTTCTGGCCTAAAGACAGACTTGTAGACAAATGGAGTGGTCCAGAAGTAAACTCTCGCATATGTGGTCAAATGATTTTCAACAAGAATGCCAAGACCATTCAATGAGGAAAAGGCAGTCTACAACAAATGGTGCTGGGAAAACTGGGTATCCACATGCAAATGAATGAAGCCAAACCCAAGACTTACAGCACATACAAAAGGTGACTGAAAAATGTATCATAAATGTAAATATAAGAGCTAAAAACCATAAAACTCTTTGAGAAGAGACATGGGGAAAGCTCATGACTTGGATTTGATTTCTCAAATACAGTGCCAAAAGCACAGGTAATAAAAGAAAAAAATAAATTGGACCACATCAAATTTTAAAACTTCTTTGCATTGAAAGACAGAGTCAGCAAAGTGGAATGGCGACCTTCTCAATAAGAGAAAATATTTGCAAATCATGTATCTGATAAGGAATTAATGTTCAGAATATACAAAGAATGCCTACAACTCAATAACAAAACCAAATAACCTGATTAAAAATGGGCAAAAGATATCTCTAAAGACAAATGAATGGTCAATAACCACATGAAAAGGTTCTCAAGGTCACCAATCACAAGGGAAACGCACATCAAAAATGCAATATTATTAAAAAGAAAAGAAAAGAAAAGAAAAAGAATAACAAGTGTTAGTGAGGATGTGGGGAAATTGGAGCCCACGTGCACTGCTGGTAAGAATGTAAAATGGTGCAGCCCCTGTGGAAAACAGTCTGGTGGTTCCTCAAAAAGTTAAACCTAGAATTACAATGTGATCCAGAAATTCCACTTCTGGGTATATAACCAAAAGAAATGAAAGCAATAACTTGAACAGATATTTTTGCACATGTATTCATAGCAGCATTATTCACGATAGCCAATATGTGGAACAACCCCAGTGTCCATCTATGCACGGATAAAGAAAACGTCATATATGCATGCGATGGAATACCATTCAGTCTTAAATAGAGAAGGAAATGTTGACATTTGCTACCATATGGAGGAATCTTGAAGACATTATGAGAAGTGAAATAAGCCAGTCACAAAAGGACAAATATCATTTGAGTCCACTTACATGAGGTACCTAGATAGTCAAATTCAAAGAAATAGAAAATAGAAGGGTGGTTGTTGGGCATGGGGGGACTGCTGTTTAATGGCTACAGAGTTTCAGTTTGAGATGATAAAAAAAGTTCTCAAAATAGATAGTGGTAGGAGTTACACAACATTGTGAATGCACTTAATGAGAATAAACTATACACTTAAAAAGGTAAATTTTATGCTATGTATCTTTTATCATAATGAAAAAATTTTAATGAAACATTTAGGTGAAAACTAATGAAACATATACAGGAATTATATATTGAAAACAACACTGATGAAAGAAATTCTTAAAAGATCTAAATATAGACAGAAATATACCATGTTTGTGGGGTTAGAAGAATCAACCCAGGAGAGATGTCAATTCTTCCCAAATTAATATACAGATTTATCATAATTCCTATCAAAATCCCTGTAAGAGCTTTTGTAAGTATAGACAAAGTTACTCTAAACTTTATATAGAAAGGCAAACAAACTTGAAGAACCAACACAATTTTGAAAAAGAAGAATACAGTTGGAGGAATCAGTCTATCCAATTTCAAGAGTTATAATATAGCTACAGTAGTCAAAATTCTCTGGTATTGGCAGAGGCACAGACTTATAGATCAATAGACCAAAATAGAGAACTCAGAATAAAGCCATACAAATATGCCCAACTGATTTTTGACAAAGGTGCAAAAGCAAGTCAGTGAGGAAGGATAGCCTTTTCCACAAATGGTGCTTGAACATTTGGACATACCAACATTTGGACTTCCAGCAAAAAAAAAAAAAACAAAAAACCATGATCTAAGTCTTATACCTTATATAAAAATTAACTCAAAATGGATCACAGACTTAAATGTAAAATATGTAAAACATAAAAATATAGGAGAAAATCGTCAGGATCTAGAGTTAGGCAAAGAGTTCTTAGACTTGACTCTAAAAGTATGATCCATAAACAAAAAAAATTATACCTTTTAACATTTTTTCATCAAAATTAAAAACTTTTGCTCTGTGAAAGACCTTGCTAAGAGGGTGAGAAGACCAGCTACAGCCTGAGAGAAAATATTTGCAAACTGTACATCTGACCAAAAAACCTAGTATCTAGAATACATGAAGAACTTAACAGTAAAAAATACACAAATTAATTAGAAAATGGTAAAAAAAAAATATGAAGACACATTTCACCAAAGAGGATATAGGTGGCAAATAAGCACAAAAAAAGATATTCAACATCGCTAGCAATTAGGGAAGTGTAAATTAAAACCAGATTGTGGTATCACTCCATATCGATTAGAACGACTTTATTTTTATTTATTTATTTGACACAGAGAGAGAGATTACAAGGAGGCAGAGAGGCAGGCAGAGAGACAGGGAGAGGAGGAAGCAGGCTCCCTGCTGAGCAGAGAGCCCGATGCGGGCCTCTATCCCAGGACGCTGAGATCATGACCTGAGCGGAAAGCAGAGGCTTTAACCCACTGAGCCACCCAGGCGCCCTAGAACGACTTTAAAAAAAAGTGGTAACACCAAATGCTAGTGAGGATGTGGAGAAACTGTCACTCACACATTGTTGGTGGTAATGTAAAATGGTACAGCTACTCTGGAAAATAGTTTGGACACCTCTCAGCATCCCAATGAGAAAAGAGCAGTTGTAATTGGATATCATGTTAGTGGACAGGCTGAGTTCTGCTGTGGTTAACAAACACTATAGAAATGTCAGTGCTTACCCAACAAAATAGTCTTTGTTCAAGGGAGTGACTCACAGATGGAGGCTGACAGAGGCTCTGTGTCAACACACACTCTCCCAGTCACCAAGGCAGGACAAGGAGAATTCACAGACTATACTAATTCTACAAGTTTCTGCCCTGAAGTGGCCTGAGGCGTTTCTGCTGCTGTTGACACCCGTCTTCTGACCGAGAGAGCTTCCGCCATTCAGGTGTTTGAATCAAAAGAAAGAATGCTTGAATGGTTGCTTGCAAAGGGCTGAGGAAGTGGTTTAATTAGTATCTGATTACAGTAGTAGTTTCCCTTATCTGCAGGGGAAAGTCCAAGACCCCTCATGGATTTCTGAAACCACAGATAGTACCAATCATTAGCCATACTGTGTTTTTTCCTATATATTCATCTGATAATAGAATTTAATTTATAAATTAGGTACCGTAAGAGATTAGCAACAATAATTAATAAAATAAAATAATTACAACAATAAACTGCAATAAAAGTTATGTGAATGTGGTCTCTCTCTCAAAACATCTTGTTGTCCTCTACTCCTCATCTGGTGATGATGGGAGATGGTAAAATGCCTACGTGATGAGATGCAGTGAGGTGAAAGATGTAGGCGCTGTGACATTAGGCTTCTACTGACCCGACAGCATGTCAGAAGGACAATCATCTTCCTCCAGATCACAGTTGACCATGGGTAATTGAAACCACAGAAAGTGAAACAGTGGATAAGTGGGGACTAGTGTCTTACTAAAACTTACCTTGAATGAAAAATAAAAGGGAACTGGGAAAATTCTTTTGCCTAATATTTGTCAGATATTTCTGAGTTCCTAGCTCCCTGCTTTATTTTTTTTTTTAAGATTTTATTTATTTATTTGAGAGAGAGAGAGAGAGCACAAGCAGGGTGGGTAAGGGGAGAGGGAGAGGGGGAAGCAGGCTCCCCGCTGGGCAAGGACCCTGATGCTGGACTCGATCCCAGGACCCTGGGATCATGACCTGAGCTGAAAGCAGACACTTAACCTATTGAGCCACCCAGGTGCCCCCAGCTCCCTGTTTTATACAACAACCAATAAATTAAAGTAGGTCCTGGCAGAGAGAAGGGAGTCCTCTCTGATCCGTATCCTCAAAGACAGTCGGCACTCAGAGCAAAAGACCTTAATGCTTTGTGTAAAACAACTGTCCTGGCACCACATGCAATCAGATGCTTAGAAAGTAGTTTTTGATGAAGTCAATGATGAGAAAAATTACACAGATTGAGGATTTTACTATATGGCTGCACACAAGCAGACTAGCGGTGTGCTGAACAGTTGAGTCCAGAAGCCCCTGTGTGGTGCAGTGGGTTGAGCGACCAAGTCATGGTTTCGGCTCAGGCTGTGATCTCGGGATCATGGGATTGAGCCCCACATCAGGCTCTGTGCTCTCCCCCTGCCCCTCCCCCCAGTAAATAAATCTTTAAAAAAAGAAAAACAATTGAATCGAGGACAGTAGAATACTAGCTTTCTCTTGGCCATACACCAAGACTAGCATTCATGGGGACTGCTCCCCGTCATGAAGGATGCTGCCCCGCCGGTCACCGTGGCTGAAGGAGCAGCTGCTTGGAAGTCACGTGACCCTCGCTCTGTTGGCCATGGCTGAGAAGGCCAAGTGGGCCCCACCTAATGACAGTCATTCTGTAGGGGGGCCTTTGACCCATGACTTGATAAAAAAGAGAAACAGGTTGTATTCACTCACATTTCTCAGGAATCTGAATTAAGAAATGCTTCAGGGAAAAGAAGCAATTAGCAGAGGAAGTAAAACCCAAAAGGTCACGATGAGGGAAGATGGTGGGCAGCCACAGTCAGCCACGAGAAAGCCCAAGTTACCGGCAGACGCAACTCTGGAGCTGAGAGGAGCGAGTGGAGCAGATGGGCAGAGGTGGGTGGAGGAGCCAAGGGAAGAGCCTGGAACCTTGAAGGAAACACGGCAGCCTAACGATTAATCGGGAGCCTTGTGCCCTCCTCCCACCTCTAGCGGCTGATCATTCCATTTTCCTAAACAAAGACAGTTCTCTCCCTGAGAGGAATTCTCACGCCAGCTGCTACCATGCCTCTTTCTCACCCTGCTACAAATTAAAGCACAGCCTATCCTAGGCCTCTAAGTCTATCAAAGGGATTAGAAATCTGCAGTTCCAACTACCAAAAAGAAAACAAAAAAATCTACCAAATCAATAGCTAGGGTCAATTCCGCATGATCCCAGTTCCCACTGGCCCCATCAGACAGAATGATGGCCTCTGTAATACACAGAAAGGTCTCGGCCAGTTGTGGCCACATACTGACAACTTCCACGTCAACAGAGCATTAGGACTCTGCTTGTCTCAGATCTGTGCCCCCAGCGAGCCCCATTAACTTCAACACCACACACACACCAGCAAGCACAAAACACACCTGCTGCCAGCTCTGTCCAAGTCACAACCTGTCACAACCTCCCTAGGCCTTGGTGTTCTCATCAGCAAAACAATGGACCTGGACTAGAATTGCTGATCCAAATGAGACTCCAGAGAGCCTGAGGCTTTGTGTGCAGGGAGCGTGGAAGCCCGCATGGGAGACGGGGGATGAGAGGGAGCGGGGCTAAGTGCCAGCCCCACCTGCACCCCCATTTCTAACAGAAGCTGCTCGACTTTGACCCCATCTTCATATTAGGCTACATGTTCATCATGCAATGAGAGAAATGCTTCGCTTCCATTGCTGAAAGTGCTTGAAAATCATGTGCCTAGCTGATCTCTAAATTCCCATCAGCAGCTTCTATTTGTTTCCAGCAACGCATTTTTTATTCAAAGAGCAACTGTTCCTGCAACACTTAGCAGACCCATATGACTTCAAGTCAAATGTACATCCAGGGGGATCTGATCCAGGAGCTGGGGAGGGGATAGCAGGGCTGGCGCGATGCACATCCAGGTCCACAGTGGCCTGGGACCCGCATGGTCCTTCTGCTAAGAGGAGGACACAGACTGTAGCTGGGGAAGGGGCGAGATGTGGGTTAGGGGCCTGTCTTCCTCCCTAGACTAACTCCCTTGCTGTCTCTCATATTTATTCCCTTCTTCTTCTTCAGTAACAGAACCCCATTATGAAAGTCAGCCAGTGCTCCCCAGACTAAAAGACATTTCCCAGACCCCCTGCAGCCATTTGGGAACAAATGACTAGATATAAGCACGAGTGTTGTCTGGGACTTCTGGGCAAGGTTTTCAACAAGGGGACAGTTCTGACGCTCAGTGTCATGCTCAGCAGCCATCTAATACCTCGGGGACCTGCGCTGAAATGACAGAACAACAGGAGCGGAAGCCTCGGTCCCTGATGACCTCGGAGACACAATATCAGACTGGACTACACTTCTAGATTCCCTATGTGCGGGGGACATAAACTTTAATCTTGTTCAACCACTGTTCTTTTGAGTCTGAGGCCACATTCCGCTTGACCCAATCTGACAAAGAATTAATGCCCTGAAGAATTAATATGGAGCGGGGACGCACCGCCTTGGTAAGAAGCAGCAGCTGGATCTGCTCCACACACCCCTCCTCCCCACCCCCACCCTGGGCTCCTCCTCCAGAGATAGACCTCTGGCCCCACGGTGATGGAACCCAGGCACCGCTCTCACTTAGGGGTGATTCGCTCTTGATGAATGCCTGTTGTCACCATCTTGAAAGTCTTAACTTTTGCATTTTCGCTAGAAAAGTATCTAGCCCAACCTGCCCCTCCAGTTAGTCCCTTTTAGCCAAGTCCTATGAGAGAGGAAGAGAGCGAGCTCATGGAGTGATCCCACCCCAGGAGGAGAAGAGAAGACAGCAAAGCCAATGGAGGGCCTATCTGCCCGCAGCCCCCGCTTTTGCCCCCCTGACAAAGCATGACAAGGGGTGCCTGGGAAACAGCTATTTCGAGGAAACAAGATGGTCATCTGCACGTGGAAGAGGTGACTTACTGGAAAGACGATGAGCCTCACGGCCACGTGCTCTTTCGAACCTAAGCCATCAAGTCAGAGGTAAGACCAAACAGTAAATGACCAGAGTCTGCAGGCTGAAACACGACATGCAGGCAAGACCTTTGGCTGACGATTCCCCTGCAAAATGAATTGAAAGAAGATAAGCTCAAAGGGTACTAAATGTTTCAGGAAAACGTTGTTCCAAAGAAATCCCAATGTGGCCAGCAGCACCCGTGCAGGCTCACTGCAGGCTCGGCCATGGGTTTTCCACTCTCCCCTCTTCTGATGCTCATTGGATCTGTGTTTCCTGTTCCTTCTCTGCCAATAGCGGTTGGACAAGGACAGACATTTTAGTTTGTGGGCAACATCTCGAGCGGCCAGAGCAGACTGAACGGGGCTCAGAGTCCCAGGGGGAGGTGCTGGTGCATCTGCGGGACCATGCTCCTTCGGGAGAGCCGAGCGCACTGCAAATATGGGGAGGCCTGTGGGCATTCAGCGAGCTCGCCAAGATCCAATGCCCTTTTTCTTCTTGGGAACAAAATCCCAACGGACCCAGAATAAAAGATCGTGTTTGTCAGCTGTCCAGTGGTGAGGTAAGGTCATAAGGCTTAAATTCTGGCTGAGGATGTGTGAGCAGAAAGGTTGTACTTGACTTCAGGGGAATCTCCTTAGAAGGTACAGGGGATGTGCCCTTCTTTTCCTCCTTCCTGCTGACTAGAATGGAGCGTGGCGTCTAAGGCCTAAGTGGCCATTTTGGATCATGAAGGAACATCCTAGGTGGGTAGGTCGGCACAGTAGGAATACAGGTCTCTGGGGGGTGTGGAACCAGATTACTGGACCTGAACACCAGACCTCTCTCATGTGAAAGGAAAGTAAGCCTTCAGCTTATTCACATTACCAATAGTTGGGGTCTTCTTTCACGGGCGGCCTGCACTCCTCACTAATACAGTCCAGTGGCCCAGAATCCCAGCTGCTCACCAGAATCCAAGTTTAACTTGAGTATTTGAGCACATTGCCAGAAGATAATTCCTACCTCCCTTATGATTAGAGATGGCCACAGGTGACAGAACTTTAGCCATGGGGATGTGAGGGGCTTTTAGGATGTGGTGGTGACTTCTTCATCCTCTTTGTCCTCCTCTTTGAGCTGGAATCACAAACTAAAGGGAGCCAGAGGGTCCCTGAGTTGCTGTATGGAGCAGGACTCCCTAACATCCAGAAACAACCACTGGGTCTACTTGCGTGAGGGAGAAATAACATCGTACCAGCTTGACCTATTACCCATTTGGAATCGCTTTGTTAAAGGGGTCTAGCCTTTCCTATCACAGGTGCACAGGGAAAAGGCAAAGAAGCACAAGATAGAATGTGTTGGCCCCCGGTTGTGAGAATTCTAGTGGAAGACTTGGAAGAGGAGCACTGATCAGAAAACCTGACCCAAAATCCTGTCATGCAGACAAAGCAACCTGCCTGGCTGGAGGAACATTACAGTCCAACAGGCTCTTTGATAATTATGACTCACTCCATGTTCACTGAGCAGCAACGTGATGCAGACTGCACTTGCTAGCCATGCTGAGCCCTCTAGTAGAGGGGCTCCTTGGCTGGCAGTGACCCCGGCACCCGGCAGAGCCCAGAGTGGAAAATTGAGAGAGTCCCAGGGAGCNGGGGGGGGGGGGGGGGGGGTTAAGCTGGAATCAGCCTGTACCTACAGGCAGGGATCTAGAGTTCTTGCTAAGAATGAGCTAACCATGTAAGCACCAAACATAGTCCACAAGCCAAATCAATATGGAAACCATTCTACTTACAACATTTCAATTTAGAAACTTTTATGCGTCCAAGAAAAGTATAGCATAGTGGTTAGTCTCCAAACCAGTTACTCCCATTCAAATTCTGACCCTGTGACATACCAAAAGCTAAGCCAACTAGGCCATCACTTCTCTGGGCTGTAGTTTATCTATCCATGAGATGGAAATCATGAACATACCTTCCTCAGAAGCCTGTAGGGTTAAGGGGAGTAATGCATACAAAACAGTAACGCGGGGGCACCTGGGGTGGCTTAGTCCGTGAAGTGCCTGCCTTTGCCTCAGGTCACGATCCCCGGGGCCCTGGGTTTACTTCTCCCTCTGCCCCTCCCTCTGTTCATGTGTTCTCTCTCTCTCAAACAATTAAGGACTCAAAAGCCACTACCTATTAAAATTAAGGCCATAGTGTATGACTTTAGTACACTTTAATTACAGTAAAAGTATATCAACTCCACTGCCACTATTGGAAGCAATTAACATTGCTTATATAATCTCATTTTGGACAAAGAGACCTAGAAACAGCCCTTTGAAACCCAACCTTCTGTAAGTAGAGTAGCGTCTGTGATCTGTTTTGTACATATATACCATTAATATTTCAGATAAATATGCACGCCATTGTGTTTAGTGAACTGCAGGTCCTTCAAAAATCTAATTGGATTTATGATCACTTGGCATTACACAGTCTCCTCAATCAATATTCATTCACTTATCCAGCAGATATCTGTGAAGGACCCACTAGGTGCCAGGCACTGGGCTGGGCTCTGGGAATGATGGCAGGGGTCTCACCCTCCCAGAACTTGAATTCCAGGGGGAATACCAAAAAGGCCACTACTATTGTCATGAGAGGTCAACAGCATTCTTGGACAATGTACAGCAGTCTTGGTGTTCAGAAAGTCAAAACCTTGAGATTATGGAAAGTTTTTCCCCCCTCTCTGTCCAGTAATGGTTACTTGGCTCCTAAGGCCATCTTTAATCTCACTTTCTTTGCCTGAATCTAAATATAGATGCTTCCTCCAAGGTCCTCACATGTCCTGGTATGAGGGAAACTTACCTCTGAAAATCCCCAGTGGTTCACCTTTCCCTACTGATGCTTGCTCAGTTAGGAAACACTTCTTCTTCTAAAAAAGAAATTGAGATTTTCTGGAGATCTGTCTGTACCCTTTTGGATTTACAGCTCTTTCTTTTTCCACATTCTCCTCCTTTCAGACAGGCAGACTTCTGGGGTGTCAGCACATCCTGAGGTTGTGGAACACAGGGCCAAAAAATCTACAGACTGGAGGAAGCCACAAAGAAGCAGACCTATGAATAGAAAAGGACTTTTCAACGTTCAAAGCCAAGCAAATCTGGAACCAGCTACAGTGACAACTACAGTAGATGACATTGCACCCTGGTGACCAAGAACCAACAATTTAGCCAATGCCAGTGTCAGATGGGAAGTGGGCATGGATGACCTTAGTGGTCCTTTAACCCTGAGATCCTGACCTTGGGATTTCTGCATAGCAGGTGGAGAGAGGAGGCACTCGGATCCTCACAGAGCCAATCTGGAAAGCACAGCTGAGAGAAGCTAAAGGGTTAATGATGCTTTGCTTTGGGAAAACACAAAAAAGCGCTGACCTTCAACAGGTGGACAGGACAGGTAACTGCCCATCTTCAAGGTAGATCTTTTCTGTTTGTTAGCCCGTGGAAAGCCTGGAAGGCAGAGCGCTCCCATGGATCCTGCTATTCCTGGAACTCTTGGTTTCCCCTCTTCCCAACCTCTAGAGTCAGTGCTACTAATGACCTTCACTGTGATGATTGACTGTGTGTGTGTGTGTGTGTGTGTGTGAGAGAGAGAGAGAGAGAGAGAGAGAGAGAGAGAGAGAGAGATGGAGAGACATCCACCTAATCGCTTAACTGACCCTGAATCATTAAATGATTCAGAATCCATGAGGAACTGTCTCATTCTCTTCTGAATTCTCACTACCGAGCCCAGTGCTGGGCACCATATTGCTGCTCTATGAATGTGGCTCTCTATTGTATCTATTGTTATCTACCATATCTACTCCTCCTCCCTTGCAGGTGGGGGTGGGGGTGGGCAGGGTTCCCGAAGCTTACAGCCCCTGCCCCACCTTGTCCGTGTGAGGGCCTGAGGCCCCCTCCTCTCCCTGCTAACAGGGTAGAGCCCTTATCAGCGGCTCCCAGGCTCTGGAAAAACGCAGAGTCACAGAGTAATCACGCTGTTTGTAATTCAGACATCCATGTTGTGCCTACATTTAAATTACTGCGTTATAACCAACTTGCGTCGTCTTGTTATGATTTAAAGCCTAACGACTTCAACTAATTAAAAAAACAATTTGGTGAGCTAAGGGGAAAAGTCTTGCTATATGGTTCACATTTGTGTGGTGGGCCCACATTGACGTTTTCTTGGTGATGCTCATGGACACCCCAAGAGTCTGCGCTGTTCCAGCATCCAGAGGAGTAGTGACCAGACCCTTTAGGTCACTAATGGGTGGTTGTGTGGAAGGGACATGAAGGTCCTTTCCTTAATCACCAAGCACATCCTCATGTACTCTGCGTGAGCCGAGCACAGCACACTCCCAGCACCATGCAGAACAGGTAGTCCTGAGAGTGGGCCTGGCTCTCAAGGGGCTCCTAGACTGGCTCAAGAGAAAAAACAAACACAGATTCAATGACGTAGGTAAAGTGCTGTGCTGCATGGTGACGACAGCAAATGGGATAAAAACTGAACTCTTAAGAGCAGTGCTTCATGGGGAGATGGGAGAGGAAAGTGTTTGCCCCCGTCACACCATTCTTAGTGGTAGAGGCATCATTCCAACTCACATCTATTTGGCAAGTGGACAATAGAAGTTCAATACTGTTGAATCACCATATTGTACACCTGAAACTAATATAACACAGGACTTAACTACCGGAATTAAAGTGAAAACTTAAACACAATTTAAAAAATAAAAATTGTAGGGATGCCTGGTGGCTCAGTTGATCTGCCTTTGGCTCAGGTCTTGATCCGAGGGTCATGGGATCGAGTCCCAAGTAGGGCTCCTTGCTCAGCGGGGAACTTGCTTCTCCCTCTGCCTGCTGCTCCCCCTGCTTGTTCTCTCTCTCTCTGATGAATAAATAAAATATTTAAAAAATAATTAATCAATTAATTAAAAATTTAAAAATGAAAAATTTTTAAATTAAGTTAACATATCAAATGAAAGACCACACAGCCAGGATTCAAATCCAAGTCTTCCAGCTCTGAGATCTCTGTCCTCTCCACCACACCTTATTTCACAGGCATGTTAGAAATTTAAATAGTCACTCTTCATCCTGTTTGGAATGGGAGGAAAAAGAGAGCCATCTTTGATAGGACAGTTACATTTATAGAATCCACATTTATTGGCCAAAAGAGTGGGCATAGTTGGACGTGCCAACTTACATGAGCCAATGTCTTCATCCACGGCATACTGCCCAGTCCCTGTTACTTGGTATCCCTCCCCTCCACTCTCAGGGATGTCCCGTAACTTCAGACTTTCTATTCAATATTCTTCTCCCCAAAGGATACTTCCACAGGTTGGAACGAGCACTAGAGTTTCCATCTTGTGTGTTCAGCTGAGCCCACAACTATATTTCTGTTCTCTCCCTCAGTTCGGACTGCTCTTCTGTTCCTTAGGATACCAAATGATGTTTAGATTACCAGTGATAAGTGCTGTACCCTCAGCAGTGGAGGGGAGTATGGAAAGTGGGCAGATCCATTTGGAGCTGTCTGAAAATGGTATGCATCTGTTTTCAAAATCTGTGGTTGAGGGTGTCCCATTTTTTACCCAAATTTTTCACCTTGTGACAGCTAACCCCTTTCTCTGCATTCAGAGTTTAAACAGGGACTCTAATCAAAACCATTCTTGCTATACAGCCTTCCAACTGATTAACTTTTACAAAAGCCTATATCCAAGGGGCAATTCAAGATGTTGTGTTGGCATTAGCTCAGTGTCTGAGGCTGTCTCTTTTTCCCTTATGTGTGCAATAAAAACTTTTATACTACATGTTCAGAAGGGGAAAAAATAAATTACCCATAATAGGAAATTAAGAGGAACTGCCATGGAATTGCCATCATAAATTAGATAGGCCGTCAGGAAAATATGATGGAATGGGCTGCTATGGAAAAGCTTATTTCTCTGGGTGCATTTATTTTTCATGAGTTTTTATTATTCAGTAGCTTTAGATTCCATCAATGTGCTTCCATCTGTCATAGATGGCCAGGGTTTTTTCCAGGAAGAATTGGGGGAGGCTGCCCACCCATACATACTCTGCCTGAAGTCATAAAGGGATTTGTAGAGGAATGTTTTAAGAAACCAAAAAAGCATTTGCCTCCAAGGAACTAGTGCAAAGGCATTTTAATGAACTTCCCAACAAGCCAAGAGGAAATTTAGAAAATTGTAAAACTGAAACAGGAAGCCTGTCGATACGATAACTTTTGTTAGACCTTTGACCCAAGATGTGCCGGTACTTCAGATTTATGGATTATTCTAGGCGCCTTTTTCTAGATTGTCTTTCTAAATTATTCTGGGTTCTTTAGAATTTAAATAATACCAACAGAGTGTTAAATCAAGAGCTGAAAAATTCCTGCCAAGCCAAAGAGATGTCCTTGAGAGAACTGTGCTCCTCTCAGTAACTCCTGCCTTGTGCCTCAAAGCCTGGAGGAGTAAGGGGTTGGGGGGGCAGTCTTCTCTGCTTGGCCTTGGCTAGATTCATCTTGTGCTTTCCTGTCTCTGAAAAAGATTGTGCTGCCTTGGGAAACGTGGTGCTTCCTCACAGGGGCTGGATATCCAACACTCAAGAAGGCTTCTTCATCCTGAAGATGCATCGTCCCAGGTTGCAAAGTACTGAAAGCAAAAGGCAGCAGATGGGAAAATGGGTTATTGGAGCATGACAACTCTTCCTGCTCTTATGAAAGTTGTCTGACTCACTGAGCTCATGGGGACAGTTGTTCTTCTGTGGCCCAATACCCTGATTTTCATAGAGAATTTTTCTCTTTTACAGGGCATTGTACTTGGTGTTATTGGGACAAAAATGCTAACACTGCCACTGTCTTCAAAGGACTTTGGTACAGAAGAAAATTTGAGATAAAATCCCAGGATTTGATAAAATAGGAAATCAGCACAAAACAAACAAAAGAGCAATTTTGCAAATCCCCCCATGCCCTCCTCACATCTTCCTTCTCTCTAACCCACTCCTGGCACCGCAGTTAAACCCGGAAGACTTCTCTGATGATACGAGACGCAGTAACAAAGCCAAAGACCTAGCTTCAGAGGCAGGTGGCTGGAGGCCTGGTTCTGACTGCACACACTGCAGGCCTCCCGGTCCTGGCAAGTCATCCAACAACCCTGGGCGTGGCTTAAAAGTGGTTAGTTCTGCAATTCTGGTCTTTGTGAGTTTTTCTGTGAGGTTTTAATGTTCCCCATACACACATGTCAATCCCACTCTTGGGATGGTTTTGGGCCCTGTGTAAGAGAAGGAGGAACACACTTAGCCCCTCTTTCATTCATTCATCCAACAAATATTAATCGCCCATTATAATTTTTTTTTAATTTTTATTTTTTTATTCTTTGCCCCAGGGGTACAGGTCTGTGAATCATCAGGCTTACATCTTTCACAGCGTTCAATAAAGCACAAACCCTCCCCAATGTCCATAACCCATCCACCCTATCCCTACCCTCCCACCCCCCAGTAACCCTCAGTTTGTTTTGTGAGATTAGGAGTCTCTTATGGTTTGATCCATTATAATTTTTAATAGAAAAAAAGATAAGGAAAAGAAAGACAGCATTCATTATAATCATATAAGGAAAATGTGCAGTAGTATCTGTTGGGATTCACAATTGCAAAGAACCCACTGAGTTTATTTAAAAAGAAAGGGATTTGAGGATGTGAGGGGCTTGTAGACATTCTGCAGCCAGGAATAGGTCCAGCCACCTAGAAGGGCTGCTCTAGTGAAGCCTTCCCACTATCCCCAGCTGCAGCCACCCCATCCTGGGCTCCAACTGCACAGCTCACACTGAAGGACCATGGTTCAGACACCAAGAGCTGCCTCAGAACAGGCAGGCCTTCCACGGACCCACTTGCTCAACAGTGGTGAATCTCATGGCCAATAAACAAATAAATAAACAAATGAAAATGTCTTTGAAAAATCTTTTATCAAGAGCTGGTCACCAGTTTTCTTTGGAATTCAATTGGGAATACAGGAAACCTGTGACAGTCTACAGCTGTCTATAGACAGTCTATAGACAGTAATTTTAGAAATTATTATAAAAAACATTCATTGGGGTTTTGGGGGGATTTTTTTTAGGAAAAATACAAATGAAATGTTTAATTCATAGGAAAATATTTAAGAACTTTAAGTGTATTTAGTAAAATAACCTCAAGATAAATATTATAAAATTTGAGAGAATTATAAAGCAAAAAAAAAGAAGTATTACCATGGTATGTGATTGAGCAATGCCATTAACATAGAGTCAACATCTGAATAAGAAAAATATCAAACAGAACAGTATAAAAAAAAAACAGCTAAAAAAAAAAAAGCCCAACCTACTTCTCATCCCACGTATTTCCACCCCCACTGTTAACAGTTTTGTCTGTATTATTTCACACACCTTCATGAATATACCTATATATAATATAAATATATTTGTTCATGCCAAACCATTTTACAAATTGCTTTATTCATTTAACAATATATCATGAAAATATTTTTACATAAGTACGGATTTGTGTTATTTAAAAAATATTTTATTATGAAAAATTTCCAAAAATCCCAATAACAATAAAGAGAATAGTATAATGAAACAAAATTATAAACTCAAACTCAATACAATCACTCCCAATTCATCTACATCACCACTTAGTGTCCCATCCCTTGCGTATTTTGAATATTCCCAGGTATCACATCATTTCACCTGTAACTATGTCAACAGGTATCTCTAAAACAAGAGCCAGTTGGCAAAGTGACAGTTAAAGTCTCTGTCATAACTACTCAACTCTGCCACCGGCGTGAGTGTACAAGGGCCAGACAATAGACAAACAGATGGGAATGGCTGTGTTCCAACCAACTTTATTTACACAACATGCTATGGGACACATTTGGCCCACAGGCCACGGTTTGCCAACCCCTGCTCCAAAAGTTACAAGCTTTTTTCCTTGATACACTTTTCTCTTTCATACTAAAAGAAGTTAATAAAGGGCTCTTTTCTTTAATATCATCAGATCTAAAAAGTTAATCATTCCTTAATGTTGTCAAAGTTAGTCAGTGTTCGCTTTTCCCTGATTGTATTATAACCTTATTTAACTTATTTATTTATTTATTTTTGTTTACAGCTTATTTAAATCAGAATCAAAAATAAGACCCACATATTCCGAGATGCCTGCATGGCTCAGTCGGTCAAGCCTTCAGTTCCGATCATGATCCCAGAGTCCTGGGATTGAGTCCCGTATTGGGTTCCCTGCTTAGTGGGGAACCTGCTTCTCCCTCTGCCTGCTTCTCCCCCTGCTTGTGTGCACTCTTTTTCTCTCTCTAACAAATAAATAAATAAATAAAATCTTAAAAAAAAAAGACCCACATATTCCAATTGCTTGTTAGATCTTCTAAGTCTCTTCTAGCCTATAATTTATTCTCCATCTCTTCTTTTCCCCTTAAAATATTTGTTGAAGAAACAGGGTCTCAATTGTCTATAAAGTTTTCCAGTTTAGGTTTTGTTGATTATATCTCTGTGGTAACACTGAGCATGTTCTTCTGTCCCTTGTATTTTTTTATAAATCAGTATTAAGATCTAGAGTCTTGATCATATTTCAGTTAATTTTTTTCTTTTTTGTTGCGACCACTTCTTCAGGAGGCCCATGATTCTGATGATTTCCTCCTCTGTGATGTTATCAGCCACTGATAGTCGTCGCCTGATGATATCTGAAGTTTGCTATTTCTTTTTCATTTATCAGTTAAATTCCTTTAAAGAGAAATTTTCCTTTGTCTACTATTTGGTTGTTCTGAAATGAAGATCATACAAGAAACCTGAAATAGACTTCTGATGCTTTCCTTTAATTTACTTGTTTTCGAGATAATGAAATGGTTCCCTGAAGCCTTCCAAAGATATCCAGTGAGGGTTTCTTCCTTTTCAATGTCATTATGAAACTATAGATTTAAACATTGCAGCTATTATCCTTATTGATACTGAAACTGTCCCATCTTTGATCAATGAGAACTTGCTCAAGTTAGGTCTTCAGTTCTTTGGACATCATTCAAGTATTATTTCATGGCATCTTTTCTTTCTGGTATGACAAAATTTCTAGGCTCATTTGCACCCCAGACCTGGAAGAAATCATTTCTCCAAAGAGTCTTGGTTCCTTCTAGTGACTAGTGACATTTAGAGAACATTATCTAGATTGTAGGAGTGCTTACCGCTACTGGGTTGGTCTTTGTGTCTAGGGCTTTGGGTGGATAGAGCTAAAAAAAAATATGTTTTGTTTTGTTGAGGATAAAATACATTATGAATTCATACTGATATTTCCAATTCAGATTTAGGGCTACAGGGATTTTATATAACATAATCAATTTTACATTTGTTTTTCTTTTTAACCATGCCAAAAAATTTCAATTCTCAACACCACCAGCATAATTACTTTTCCTATAATAAAACACACAGAAGTTTCCAAATAATAATATCAACCTTAGTATCAACAATATGATTACTGAAACAGTTTAATATCTTAGGGGTTTTCTTATTTGGTTGGGTGCTTTGGTTTGGTCTATATCCTTAGGGCATATCTCCAGAAGGGATATACAGTTAAATTATTCTGTTTTAGAGTTAATTGTAATAGTTCCTTTTCAGAGGTATGTCCACCTAGGAACAGGTTCATTTATTTTGTTTTAAGTTCAATTTTAAGTGATTTTTTTCATTTATTTAGTTTTGTTTTAGAATTCTTCATATTATTTATAAGATTCCAAAGTAAAATATACAAAATAAGTTATATTCAAAAAAGTCTAATTTCTATGTTCTCTCACTATTGCCTCCCTCCCTTATAGATACCATTTTGGATGTTTTATCCTTCCATATTTTTATTTAAAAGATTTTATTTATTTATTTTAGACAGAGAGAGAGAGAGAGAGAGAGAGAACCCACAGGAGTGAAGGGAGGAGCAGAGGGAAAGTGACAAGCAGACTCCTTGTTGAGCATGGAACCCGTTGTGTGGCATGGTCTCACAACCCTGAGATCATGACCCGAGACAAAATCAAGAGTCTGTCACTTAATGGACTCAGCCACTGAGGTACCCCTCCTTCCATTTTTTTTAAAAAAATAAGCAAACATGTATATTTTTGTATTTCTTCTTTTCTTAGTTGAACAACCTTCTGCATACATCTACAAGGAGGATATATTAGGCAGTGTTCCCCCAAAATTTGATCATGAAGTATTTTTTGAAAGGAGCATCCCAAAGGGTAAATATTGGGCAAAACTCATTTGGGAAATGCTGCAACAATTCATAGAGAAAAGAAAAATAATCTACAGATGTTAAGTATACATCAGCTGAAAACAGTTTTTATTCTCCACAAAGGAAAGGGGTCTCTTTGTTTTGCATTTAATAAAGTCTCCTCCTCAATTCACAATCCTCTTTGAGAATAAGATTTCCATGACTCCTCTTCTAAGAACAGCCCACCATGGAACTGTGAATGATAGTTTGTAACTGTGATTGCAAAGTCCTACAACATTGCAATTTCTTGACTCATCACACAGCAGGTTGGGTCTCCACTGACACTTTTTTCCTTGAATGCCAGTCCCCTCTGAATACTTTCTGGCATTGGGAACTGTCCTCAATCACAAATGATCACAAAATAACACAGGAAGACATTTTCCTGGTGTCCTACCTCTATTTTCATTTTCTTCAGTGTCATTAAGTAACATGAATGTCCAATGTTCTCTCCCTGCTCACAGGTCCCAGTGCACTTCCTGCTCTGAAGAAGCCCTACAGTGGGCCTGTTTGTCAGAGTACCTATTCTTTGTCCCCAAGGACTCCTCTTTTGTAGTTCCTTTATCTGTAGTTAAAAGAATTCTGTCTTTGCTCCATGCACCAGTGCTGGTTAGTGTTTGGACAGAAAATAGGAAGATTTGACTCTTCACTGGTGATACATCAAGAGGAAATTAATAAAGGATTCTAAGCAGCACTCGGTCGACCTGAATTCTTGAATTCTTGCTGAGATGGGGCTTTTAGGAACCCTGATGAAGAGATCAACCCTGCTCTATGTTTCTACTGAGCTCTCAATACAGCACTAAGGCAAGTTGGCTAATGTAACAACCCAGCATGAATGACTACAAAGCCAAAATCGTGTCTCTAGAGAGCTCACTGAGATGGAGATGAGTATTTCATGAAAAAGGCCAGATCACTGCAGAGGCAAAAGGTTCATCTAAATCAGTGTTTGTAGTTGCCGGTGTGTCAGCCAGCAAAGTGAGGTTTTCATTTTGCTTTGACTCTAGCTGTTTTCCTTTAGAGCTGCTCTTGTTCCTATGTCTGAATGTCTCCCTGTTGGAGGTCTTCAGCACCTAATCCTGAGGTATAGTTTCTACACACAGTCTAGGCAGCCTGCCAAGAGGAAGTAATTCTCGTATCCATTACCCTATCACCTCTTATTGACACTCTCATTCCTTTACCTTCCATCAGGTCCTGAAGGACAATGGCTTTCTCATTGGCCCTGCCCACGTGCCTGAGATGGAATTATATAGGTTCACATCAGGATACACCAACTAGGATCCTTAGCTGGTATCTTTCCAAGAATAGTCCATACAGCACCTATATCAGAATCATCTTAGGGTGCCTATTAAAATATAAATTATGAGGTCCCATCCTAGACCTTCTGAGTCAAGATCTCATAGAGGAGGCCAAGAATCTGCCCTTTTAACAAATGTTCAAACACTTCTCTTCCCATTAGAAGTTAAGAACCTATTTGTGGACCTGGCTACCGGACATCACCTCAACTAATCTTTGTTTCTCTAGAAAGCCTTTTTTATATGCACAGAGTAAATGTCCCCATCTGCCTCACACCTATAGGTTCATACTATTAAAAACATTGGTGTAGATTTGCTTTACCCCAAACACTCCCAAACAGTTCCATCAACTTAACACATCATGTATCTGTAGTCTTTTTTAGTTCTCATCAAAAGAGAATTCCACTTATAAAAATAAGAAAACAGAGTCTGAAACTGCCTTCTCCCATTAAAAAAAGAAAAGAAAAGAGAAGAAACTGCTTGAAAACCTTGGAAATGGCACTAAATTAGTCCCAGGACAAAAACTCTAGACCTACTCTATAAGAGCTTAAAAGCAAGCTTTGAAAGGGCTAGATTGATTGCAAGTATTTGACTGCCTGTCAGATCAAACTCCAACACACTTTAAAGGAATAAAATAATATTCAGCATTCAACAATGAAAAAAATTGCAATGCCCTACATCTAATAAAAAATTACTAGATATCCAAGAAACAGAAAAAAATGTGATACATAATCAGTAGAAAAATCAGTCAATAGAAAAAGATCCAGAAATAATAGGGAAAATGGAATAATCAAACAAAAACATTAAAGCAGACATTATAAATGTGTGGTAGCTCAAAAATTTAAAGGAAAACATGAGGATAATGAGAAGTGAAAGGTATAAAAGAGAAGCAAATGAGAACTATCACATCTAAAATGAAAATTTTAGTGAGCAGAATTTACAAATTAGACATCCTAGAAAAAACAGCAAGGAACTTGAATTCAAAATGAAGCACAAGAAGAAGAAAAAAAGATTTAAAAAATGAAAAGAACCCCAGTGATCTGTGGAATATTATCAAGTAGTATAGCATAAATATAATTAGAATATAAATATAATTAGAACCCAAAAAGACGAAGGAGGATTGGAAAAAAATTTGAAGAAATAATACTTGAGGGAGATTTCTGGGAATGTGTCAAAGTAGGAGAATCCTCAATTCACCTTGTCCCACAAACAAACCTAGATAACAGCCACATCAGTGAAACTAACCCCAAAAATGACCAGAAGACTGGCAGAACACTTCGCACAGTTAATTGGAGAGAGGAAGCCAAATCAAAAAAGGTAGGAGGGGCAGAGACATGGTCAGGAACTAAACTCCTGGTGAGACTAACCACAAATGGGAGGGACACCACAAGCACAGAGAAGAGAAGTAGACTCCACACCAGGCATCCCAGACACAGGGGACCTGCACTGGGAAGACAAATCCCCATAACACTTGGCTTTGAAAGCCAGAAGAGCTTAACTTTGCAAGTTTTTACAATCAGCAGGGCTTAACTTTGGGTACTTTAAAAATCAGCAGGCTTAGTTCTGGGAGAGCCAGAGGGCAATAGGAAACTGAGTTTCCCTGCCCTTAAGACACAGCACAACAAATAACTCCAAGGAGATACAGCATAGAAGTTGTGGTTTGAAAAGTACCTGGGGGTATACATGAAGGAGATTTATTTATAAACCTCAGAATGTGTGCTAGAGGGGCAAAGACCTTTAGGAGACTTCTTCAAGAACAGAAGAGCTGGCAGGTGCCATTTCTCTTCCCTCTCCCATCCTAGCCAGCCAGACACTTGCAGGAACAAGCACAAACATCTTACACCTACCTTGCTAACACCACACACCCTGCCCCATGTTCTCCTATGTATCCGCCCCATCCAACCTACCTCATTCAGCAGTCATCCTTCCAAAGTGGCTCCTGCCATGTCACATCCAGAAAGCAGCACTAGCAGGGACCTGAGTCATTCCAAAGTGACTCCTGCCCTGGGGATAGGGAAATATAACCACACATGCAAACCAGTTCAGCTGAAGTCCCAGTAGACAACTGATCTGACTGCTGGCCTTGCCCACTGACAAAAAGCTCTCAGGGGGCAGCACAGAGAGAGAGCCCTGCAATTTTGTGTAACTGAAGCCCCAGCAAATGGGTGCTGACATCACCCAAACACAAACCCATGCCAACTTCAGACTGGCCCCTTAAGAGATCAGAGACCAAACCCTGCCCACAACAAACAAAGTGGGCCATTACAACCACCTGAACTGAATGCAAATGCAGCTCAGCCACAATACTAGGATGCACACGAGCCACATAGGAAACACTTCTGAAGTTCCCACTTCTGGTAAGCAGGGAACATTGTGCTACAGGACTTCTTCTTCATAAGGTCACTCCTTATGAAGATCAGGAAATGTAGCCAATCTACCTAATGCATTGTAACAAACACAGAGAGTAAGATAAAATGGAAAGAGGAATAGGTCCCAAGTGAAAGAACAGCAAAACAACAGCAAGAGAGCTAATTGAAATAAAGATAAGCAATATGCCTGATAAAGAATTCAAAGTAATGGTCAAAAAGATACTCACTGGGCTTGGGAAGAGAGGATGATCTCAGTGAGCCCTCTAACAAAGAAATAGAAAATATTAAAGAACCAATCACATATGAGTGAAACCATATAATATTCTTTCTCTGCTTGACTTATTTCACTTAGCATAATCCCCTCCAGTTCTATCCATGACAAGGCAAATGGTGGGTATTCATCCTTTCTGATGGCTCGGTAATATTCCATTGTTGTCTATGTGGTCCATATATGGACCACATCTTTATTTATTCATCTGTTGAAGGACATCTCAGCTCCCTTCCACAGTTTGGCTATTGTGGACATTGCTGCTATGAACAATGTGGGAGGGGGGCCATGTGCCCCTTCTTTTCACTACATCTGCATCTTTGGGGTAAATACCTAATAGTGCAATTGCTAGGTCATAAGGTACCTCTATTTTTAACATCTTGATAAACCTCCATACTATTTTTCAGAGTGGCTGTACCAGCATTGCCACCAATAGTGTAAGAGGGTTCCCCTTTCTCCACATCCCTGACAACATTTGTTGTTTCCTGCCTTGTTAATTTTTGCCATTCTAACTGGTGTAAAGTGACATCTCATGGGGTAATTGGGTGACGAGTATTAAGGAGGGTGTGTGATGAGCACTGGGTGTTATATGAAAATAATGAATTGTTGAACATTACATCAAAAACTAATAGTGTACTCTATGTTGGCTAACTGAACATAATAAAAACAAGACAGAACAAAAAACAAACAAAAAAAATCAATCAGAGATAAAGAACTCAGTAACTGAAATTAATATACATTATACATTATATTATATTATACATTAGAGGAAATCAACACCAGATTAGAGGAGGAAGACTAGGTCAGTGAGGTGGAAGACCGGAGTAATGGAAAGCAATTAGCAGAACAACAAAAACAAAAAGCAAAATAAGAATAGGATAAGGGAATTCAGTGACATCATCATATCATCAAACATAATAACATTGGCATTATAGGGATCCCAAGAAAAGAGAGAGAAAAGAGGCAGAAAATTTATTTGAAGAAATAATTATGTGACAATTTCTCTAATCTGGAGAAGGAAACAGACATTCAGATCCAGAAGCCAGAGAAAGTCTCCAGCAAAACCACCCCAAGGAGTCCACACCAAGACACATAATAATTAAAATGGCAAAACAAGAGAGCATTTTAGTAGCAGCAAGAGAAAAGAAAATGGTTACATACAAGGGAAAACTCATGAGGCTATCAGCTTATTTTTCAGTAGAAACTTTAAAGGAGTGGCACAAGTGCCAAAGGAAAAAACTTGCAACAAAGAATACTCTACCCAACAAGGCTGTCCTGCACAATAGAAGGATGGATAAAGAATTTCCCAAACTTAAGGAGTTTATCACCACTAAACCAGTCTTATAAGAAATGTTAAAGGGAATTCTTTGAGTGAAAAGAAAAGGTCAAAATCAGGAGTAAGAAAATTATGAAAGGAAAAAATTTCACAGGTAAATGCAAAAATAATAAAAGCAATAGATTACTTACTTATAAAACCAATTCGGAGGTTAAAGCATAAAGCAATAAGATCAATTATACCTATACAAATCAGTCTTGGGGAGCCACCTGTGTGGCTGAGACAGTTGAGCATCTGACTCTTTATTTTGGCTCATGTCATGATCTTGGGGTCATAAGATCAAGTCCTGCATTGGGCTCTGCACTAAATGTGGAATCTGCTCTCTCCCTCTCTCTCTGCCCCTCCCCTTGCTTTCTCTTTCTCTCTCATATAAAGAAATGAATCTTTAAAAAAAAATCAAAGGATCCACAAAATAAAAGATGTACAGTATGTAATCATGTACATAAAACATGGCAGGGAAGTAAAAAAAATTAGTACTTTTCAAATGGATTCAAACTGAAGTGACTGTCAACAATATAGACCACTAATATGCACAAGATGTTATATGAACATAATGGTAACCACAAATAAAAAAAACCTGTAATAAATAGATATGCAAAAAAATAAAGAGAGAGGAATCTAAGCATATCACTAAAGAAGCCTTCAAACAAAAAGTAAAGAGAACAAGAGAAAAAAGGAACAGAGCAGAACTACAAAAACAACTATAAAGCAAGTAACGAAATGGTAATAACTACTTGCCTATTAATAATTACTTTGAATATAAATGTATTAAATGCTCCAGTTAAAAGACATAGGGTGACTGAATGGATAAAAAAGCAAGACTGATCTACATGCTGCCTAGAGGAGGCTCACTTCATACCTAAAGACACCAGCAGATTGAAAGTGAAGGGATAGAAAAACATTTATCATCCAAATGGAAACTAAAAGAAAGCTTGAGTAGCAATACTTATATTGAACAAAATAGATTTTAAAACAGACAGTAACAGGAAATAAAAAGGGACATTACAGGACGCCCAGGTGGCTCAGTGGGTTAAAGCCTCTGCCTTCAGCTCGGGTCATGGTCTCAGGGTCCTGGGATCAAGGCCCACATTGGGCTCTCTGCTTGGTGGGGAGCCTGCTTCCTCCTCTCTCTCTACGTGCCTCTCAGCCTACTTGTGATCTCTCTCTCTGTCAAATAAATAAATAAAATCTTTTTTTTAAAAAAGGGACATTACATAACGATAACGGGAACAATCCAACAAGAGGATATAACACTTGTAAATATTTATGCACCCAACGTGGGAGCACCTAATACATAAAGTAACTATTAACAGACATAAAGGAAGAAATTAACAATAATATAATAATAGTAGGGAATGTTAACACCTCACTTACATCTGTGGACAGTTAAAACAGAAAATCAACAAGGAAACAGTGACTTTGAGTGACACACTGGACCAGATGGATCTAACAATATACTCAGAACATTCCAGCCAAAAATAACCAAATACACATTTTTTTAAGTACACATGGAACATCACCTAAAATAGATCATGTTAGGCCACAAAACAAATCTCAATACATTCAAAAAGACTGAAATCATATCATGCATCTTTTCTGACCACATGTTATGAAACTAGAAATCAAACACAGGAAAAAATCTAGGAAGAACACAAATATATGGAGGCTAAATAACATGCCACTAAACAATGAACAGGCCAACCAAGAAATCAAAGAGGAAATGAAAAATACATGAAAACAAATGTAAATTAAAACACAATAATCCAAAATCTTTGGGATGCAGCAAAAGCTGTTCTAAGAGGAAATATTATAGGTACAGACCTACCTCATGAGATAAGAAAAATCTCAAATAAACATTACCTTACACCTAAAGGAGCTGGATAAAGAAGAAAAAACAAAGCCTGAAGGAAGGAAGCCAATAGAAGGAAGGAAATGATAAAGATTAGAACTGAAATAAATGAACAGAAACTAAAAAAAGTAATAGAACAAATCAATGAATCTAGGAGCTGGTTCTTACAAAAGATCAAAAAAATTGATGAAAGAAAGAAAGAAAGGGAGAAAGAACCCAAACAAATGAAGTCAGAAATGAAGGAGCAGAAATAATAATACAGAAATAAAAAGAATTATAGAGAATATTATGAAAAATTATATGCCAACAAATTAGACTACCTAGAAGACACAGATAAATTCCCAGAAGCATATAACTTTCGAAAACTGAAACAGGAAGAAATAGAAAATTTGAACAGACCAATTATAGAAATGAAATTAAATCAATAATCAAAAAATTCCTAACAAACCAAAGTCCAGGACAAGATGGCTTCACAGGTGAATTCTACCAAGCATTTAAAGAAGAGTTAATACTTAATTCTTCTCAAACTATTCCAAAAAAATAGAAGAGAAAGAAGAGCTTCCAAATTCATTCTATAAGGCCAGTATTATCCTGATGCCAAAACCAGATAAAGACACTACACAAAAGAAAAACTACAGGCTAGTATCTGTAAAATCCTAAACAAGATATTAGCAAACTGAATCCTACAATGCATTAAAAAAAATCATTCACCCTGATCAAGTGGGATTTATTCCAGGGATTCAAGGATGGTTTAATATTAATATTCACAAATCAATCAACATGATACAGTATTACATTAGTAAGAGAAAGGATAAAAAACCATATGATCATTTCAATAGACACAGAAAAAGCATTTCACAAAGTACAACATCCATTCATGATAAAACCCTCAACAAAGTAGATTTAGAAAGAACATCAACGTGATAAAGGCCATATAAAAAACCCACAGCTAACATGATACTCCATGGTGAAAAACTTAAAGCTTTTCCTCTAAGATTAGGAAGAAGACATGGATGTTCACTCTCACTACTTTTATTCAACATAGTACTGGAAGTCCTAGCCATAGCAATCAGACAAAAGAAGGGAAGGAAGTAAAGGAGGAAGGGAGGAAGGAAGGAAGGAAGGAAGGAAGGAAGGGAGGGAGGGAGGGAGGAAGAAAGGAAGGGAGGAAGAAAGGAAAGAAAAAGAAGGAAGGAAGGATGGAAGGAAGGAAGGAAAGGCATCCAAATTGGTAAGAAAGAAGTTAAACTTTCACTATTTGGAGATGACATGATACTCTATACAGAAAACCCTCCAAAAACTATTAGAACTGATCAATGAATTCAGTAAAGTTGCAGGATACAAAATTAATATACAGAAATCAATTGCATTTCTATACACTAATAATGAAGCAGCAGAAAGAGAAATTCAGAAAGCAATTCCATTCACAATTGTATCAAAGGAAAAAAAAATAAGGTACCTAGGAATAAACTTACACAGGAGGTGAAAGCCCTGTACTCTGAAAACTATAAAACTTTGATAAAAGCAACTGAAGGCTACACAAACAAATGAAAAGCTATTCCATACTTATGGACTAGAAAAGCCAATACTGTTAAAATGTCCCATACTACTGAAAGCAGCCTACAGATTCAATACAACTCCTATCAAAAAGCAACAGCATTTTTAGGGTGTTTAGATGGCTTAATCAGTCAAGTATCCAACTTGGTTTCAAATCAGGTCATGATCTCATGGGTCATGGGATCGAGCCCTGTGTCGGGCTCTGTGCTCAGCCAGCAGTCCACTTAAAGATTCTCTCTCCACCCCTCCCCACTCTCTCAAATAAATAAATAAATAAATCTTTTTTTCATCTTTTTTTCACAAACACATAACAAAGAATCCTGACATCTGTACAGAACCAGAAAAGACCCCAAATAGCCAAAGATATCTTGAAAAAGAAGAACGAAACTGGAGGTATCACAATCCCAGATTTCAAGATATCCCACAAAGTTGTAATAATCAAAACAGTATGGTACAGGCCCCAAAACAGACATACAGATCAATGGAACGGTATAGAGAGCCCAGAAATGGTCACACTTACATGGTCAATTAATCTATGACAGAGTAGGCAAGACAGCTACATGCAGAAGAATGAAACTGGATCACTATCTTACACCATACAGAAAAATTAACTCAAAGTGGATAAAATACCTAAATGTGAGACCTGAAACTGTAAAATCCTTAGAAGAAAACATATACAGTAATTTCTTTGACATTAGCTGTAGCAACATTTTTCTAAATATGTCTCTTCTAGCAAGAAAAACAAAAGCAAAATTAAACTTTTGGGACTACATCAAAATAAAAAGCTTTCACACTGTGATGAAAACCATCAACAAAACAAAAAGGCAACCTACTGAATGAATGAGGATATTTGCATATGATATAACCAATAAGGGATTGATATACAAAATATAAAGAACATACCACAACTCAATACCATAGAAACAAACAATCCAAATAAAAAATGGGCAGAGGACCTGAATAGGCAGTTTTCCACAGAAGACATACAGATGGCCAACAGACACATGGAAGTATGCTCAACATTACTCATCATCAGGGAAATATAAATTAAAACCACAATGAGATATCACTTTATACCTGTCAGAATGGCTGGAATAAAAAAGACAAGAAATAACAAGTATTGGCAATAACAAGTATTGGAGAGAAGGAACACTCATGCACTGTTGGTGGGAGTGCAGACTGATGCAACCACCACAGAAAACAGTATGGAGGTTCCTTAAAAAATTTAAGATAGATAGATAGATAGATAGATAGATAGATAGATAGATAGATAGATGATAGTATTACCATGTGACCCAGTAATTCCAGTACTGGGGTATACCCAAAGAAAATGAAAATACTAACTCAAAAAGATACATGCAGCCCTATGTTTATTGCAGCATTATTTACAATAGCCAAAATATGGAAGCCGCCCAAGTGTCCATCAATAGACAAATGGAGGGAGATGTGGTAGATATATACAAGGGAATATTGCTCAGTCATAAAAAAGAATGAAATCTTGCCAATTGCAACAACATGGACAGACCTAAAGAGTATAATGTTGTGAAATAAGTCAGTCAGAGAAAGACAATATCCTATGATTTCACTCATATGTGAAATTTAAGAAACAAAATGAATGAAAAAAGAAAAGAAGACAAACCAAAATACGGACTCTTAAATACAGAGAACAAATTGGTTGTTGGCAGAGGGGAGGTGATGGAGGATGGCTGAAATAGATAAAAGGGATTAAGAGTATGCTTATCATGATAAGCACTGAGAAATGCATAGAATCATTATATCATTTATTGTACACTTGAAACTAACATAACACTGTATGTTCATTATACTTGCATTAAAAGAAAAGAATGCCTGAAATTTTTCTAAAATTCGTGAAACCTTTAAACCTACAGATCCAAGAAGCTTAACAAACCCCAATCAGCACAATAAACACAATGAAAACCACACCAAGGAACTATAATCAAACTGAAAAACTGTAGTAAAGATAAAAATCATAAAAGTAGCCAGAGAAAAAAGACATGTTACAAACAAAGGAATAAAGATATTAATTACTACAAACTTCTTGCCAGAAATTATGGAAGCCTGGAGACAATAGAGTAATATATTTTAAGTGCTGAAAGGAATAAAGGAAAACTATCAACGAGAATTTTATGCCCAATGCAAAAATAAAGGTGAAATAAAGACTTTCAGGTGAGCAAAAGCTGAAAGAATTTCTCAACAGGCAGACACACTACAAGAAAGGTAATTCTTCATGAAATTCTTCAGGCAGAAGGAAACCAGTGGACCTTGGATCTACACAAAAGAATGAAAAATACCAGAAATGGTAATATATAGGTAAGCATAAGGCATTTTTCTTATTTTTAATTTTCTTAAAAAACAATTGACCATTTAAATTAAAATAGCAACAATAAATTATGAAAACTCAACATATATAAAAGTAAAATCCATTAAAACAGTAGCATAAAGGATAGAAGAGGGAAATAGGAGTATACTATTGTTAGTTTCTTACACTATACTTAAATTAGTTTAATATTATTTGTAAGTAAACTTTGATATGTTAAAAATGCTTATTTTATACCTGAGCCACAATTAAAAATAAAACAGAGAAATACCTAACAAGCAGTAGTGGAGTGACATGGAATCCTAGAAATATAGCCAATTAATCCAAAGAAAGCAGGAAAAGTGGGAAAAGAACAATATGGGATAAAAAGAAAACAAGTAGGAACATAGTATACTTAATTCCAACAATATCAGTAATTATGTTACATAATCTAAACACTACTACCAAAAGGCAGTTACTGCCAGACTAGATTTTTAAAAAAATCATAATTTAATTATATGCAGTCCATAAGATATTCATATTAAAATGTAAAGACACAAGTAGGTCAGAAGTAAAAGAATGGGAAAATATAAACCATGCAAACTATCCCCTCCCCCCCAAAAAAAGCTGGTGAGCTAAAGTGACTATATTAATATCAGAAAATCAGATCTCAGAACAATAAATACACTAGAAAGTGGCACCTGGGTAGCACAGTCAATTGGTTTCGGCTCAGGTCATGATCTCAGGGTCCTGGGATTGAGCCCCACGTTGGGCTTTATGCTCAGTGAGGAGTCTGCTTGTCTCTCTCCCTCTGCTCCTCTCTCTCTTTCTCTCTCTCCAATATATAAATAAAATCTTTAAATAATACATACATACATATGTACATACACCAGGAATTAAGATGAACATTTTATATTGATAGAGGGGATCAATTCTTCAGGAAGGGACAACAAGAATCTAAAAACAAATCTTCAAAAAACAAAAAGGACAACCGATAGAATTTAAATGAGAAATAAACAAACCCACAATTATAACTGGAGATTCCTTCACTCCTCTCTCAGTAATTGACAGAACAAGTAAACAGAAAATTAGTAGAGATATATGAAACCTGAACAATACATAAAATAGGATACTCACTAGGACTGTCGTTTTAGAATTGGCACTAGGGTCTAGACCTGAAAACAATGGACTCTAAGTATCTCGTATTCTAAAGAAATCTGCAAAAACTGGAGCCAATACTGCCTCATTAAAAAAAAAAATTAGCTCTCCTCCTCCCTACCATTATTCTAACTACCATCCACCTACCTCATCACCAGCCTATATAAGAAAACAGTTGTCAAGGGGGAAAATGAGAATTGTATATCTCTAACCTTGGGAGGAGTCTGAGGTTCACATTTAAGAGGCTTCCCCTAGAACAAAGCCCAGTTTTTGGAGGGGTCCCCAAGAAAATCCCTTGTAGAGCCTGAGAAAGAAAGACTACCATCTCTCCCCTACCTGGATCCTTGATCACCTATTAAACCAGCACATCTACCCTGATGCAGCCACCAGAATGGAGAATAATGAGAGAATTATTGGGAGAGCTTGATCTGCTGTGTGGTAGTTGTGTGGCACGTCCTACCACACTTTGTGAGTTTGATAAAGGCACTTTATTCTCTGGAAATTTCTGGAGGCACAAAGCTTTAGAAGTATCTAAAGGCAGAGGGAGATGAAAATCTGTGATAGTGGTCAAGACGGGGAGTCTTAGCATCCTGAGGCAACTGAGAGTCAGAAGAGAGAAACCCAGTCCCCATAGCCCCACAGGCAAGGAGCCCAGAGGATAGAGGAGACAAGGATATGGATGCCAAATGATGTCCATGTGCCAAGAGAGGGCTCTCTCCAGTCAGGATCATGAGATCTCTGCCTCTCTTTCTCTTCCAGTCCCAACACCACAGGAACTGGGAATTGAGAATGGGTGTGAGTTAAGAGACTAATGATTCTAAGAGCAGACCTCCAAATGAACCTTCCTTTTAAGACGCAGTGAGGACACTGAAGGACCAGCCCCACATCCTCACCCTCTTAAGTGAGGCCTCTGGGCTCTGCTGGGGCTGGGGGAGAGGGATTTCAATTTCAGATTGAAATCAGATCTAAGCCTGGAGTTTCAATAACTGAAAGTCACTGCAAATCTATGGGATTGGCCAAAAATATTGCTAATGCAAAAAAAAGGGGGGGGGGACTTGACAGAGCACAGTGATTGGAAAATCATTAAACTATTTCACATTAATATCCCACTGAGTTCCTAGTGCTGAACAAAAGCAGACTGAGCATTACTGTGTATCCAAATAGTGCACATATTTGTCAATTTTAATGGCTTTTCATCATATCGGTATGTATTACATTATATTTATAGGCAATGATGTGCTTAATAATGTACCTATTATTGAACATTTGGGTTATTTCCACTTTTTTCCTCTTTGGAAAAAGGTTGCTATAAACATCTTGGTGTAAATTGCTCTATTCTTCTTCTTAGCTATTTGCTTAGATATATGCCCCAGAACTCTCTTCCTATGCAATTCCCAGACTCACTTCTTTCCCTGTTACTCTATTGTGACATCCCATCAGTACATCAAATAGTATGAGTTGACCTTCCTTCTGTTGTAGGTGACAGCTTGCAATTCAGACTGGCTTGTACACAAAAGAGAACTTACTGGCTTACGTAACTTGAAGACCAAGGCTAGAGCTGGCAACAGGCGCCTTGATCCAACGGCTCAGAGGCCGGCCATCCAGCCATTGCTCTAACTGTTTTGCTCTGCCTTTCTCTAGGAGTCAATTTCATTCTCCAGCTGACATGCCCCAGGGAAGCATGATGGCGGCGGCAGCTCTCAACCTCATTCCTTCACAATCCTGCAGAAGGAATCCTATCTTTCTCAGAAGCCCCAGGAAACATCGTTATCTGTGTCATTGGCTCCACATGAGTTATGTGCCATCTCTGAACCAATCCCAGTGGGCAGGCAGGTAAAATACAATGACAGACTTAAAGTAGGTATGGCTGGGTGAGTGGTGAATTCGTTCACATGGTAGAAATGAGGAAAAGATATTTCCTAAGGAAGATCTGGACCATTGTTATCAGAAAATGGAAGTGTGGATTCTGGGTACCAAACAATATATGTCCACTGTACCATTGAGCGTGTTTCTTTCTCCCCCAGAACTGTAAACGCTGAGGGTAGGGATTATATGGACATCACCACCACACTCACCACAGCCAGAACTGTGTCATTTATCAGAGAACGTAAATGTTTAGTGAGCATTCATTGAATGAACAAATTCCCAAAGTAGAATACTCAGGTTAGAAGAAATAAACTTTTTTAAAAAGATTTTATTTATTTGACAGAGAGAGTGCACAAGCAGGGCGGAGTGGCAGAGAGAGGGAGAAGCAGGCTCCCCACTCGGCAGAGAGCCCAAAGCAGGGCTCAATCCCAGGACCCTGGGATCATGATCTGAGCTGAAGGCAGATGCTTAATTGACTGAGCCACCCAAGCACCTTGGAAATAAACTTTTCTAAAAGAGCTTATTACGTGTTGCCAGATTTTCTCCAGAAGAAAAAAAAGTATCAATGTGTAATAAAATCATAATAAAAGAATAGTATAATGGTAATGTATATTAAGATAGCTATTTCCCCCAAATATTGCCAACATTGAGTTTTGTCATTTTGATTCATTCCTGGTAATACAATAAGTCTTCAGCACATTTTTAAGCTGCTTTATTTTAGATGAATTTAGTCATTAACAAAGTTGATCATTTGCCCAGAACTAACATATATCAATTTGGCCCATACATTTTTAAAGGACATTCAGTAAGGTTTTATTTTATTTTTTTAAGATTTCTTTATTTGAGAGAGAGAGAGTGCACGCGTGCTCATGGGTGGGCAGAGGGGCAGACGGCGAGGGAAAAAATCCTCGGGCAGACTCTCTGCAGCGTGGAGCCCAACATGCAGCTTGATTCTAGGATATTGACATCGTGACTTGAGCAAGGATCAAGAGTCAGACACTTAATTGACTGAGCTCTCCAGGAACCCCTCAGTAAGTTTTTATAAATCCTTCTTTCCATGTTACATCTTCCAGTATATTTGCACAGTGATTGGTCTATGAGGATTTTTTCAACTGTAGTAAAATACACATAATATACAATTTACCATCTGAACTATTTGAAAGTGTAAGTTCAATAGTGTTAAGTACATTCACTTTGTTAGGAAGACACTTTCCAGAACTCTTTTCAACTTGCAAAACTGAAATTTTTATACCCATGAAACCACTCTCTATGCTTCCTTCCACCCAGCATCTAGCTACCACTATTCAGCTTGTATCCCTATGAACCTGACTACCCGATGTACCTCCGATCAGTGCAATCATACTGTATTTGTCCTTTGTGACCGGCTTGTTTCACTCTGCATAATGTCCTCAAGGTTCATCCATGCTGTAGCCTGTGTCCAGATTTCCTTCCTTTTTTAGGGAAATAAATCTTTTCCCTAGGCTGAATAATTTCCACTGTATGTGTATAACCCATTTTGTTTATTTATTCATCCATCAAGGGTCATTTTCACCTTTCGGCTTTTGTAAATAATGGACATGGATGTACAAATATCTATCCAAGACCTTGTTTGCCATAGTGGCTACACCATTTCATATTCCCACCAACAGTGCATAAGGGTCCCAATTTCTCCATACCCTTGCCTACATTTGTTTTCTGGGTTTGTTTTTACTGTAGCCATCCTATTGGGTATGATCTGAGTATTTGATATCCCATAAAGAAGAAGTGGAGCACAGGTGGGTAGCAATGTGTTAAAGGTGTAAAGAGGGAATTTCAGTCTCTCCTTGGAGAACAAGGTGGTAGTAATATGTTAAAGATGTCAAGAGGGAATGACAGTCTCTCATTGGCAGCCAGTATGGTCCCTCTCCTACATCTACATGTGAATTTGGAAAAAAGAAACATTCCAGTTCTTGTTCTCAAGAACTAAAAAATTCTGGGGAAGTAGGGGTTGTTTCCTATTGGAATTATATTCCTGGTATCATTCCTAGGAAGCCAGACATTTTCTGGAGATAAGAAAGAATGCTATCTCTTAACATATGTGAGAGTAACAAAATAATGGGAAAAAGAAAATAAACAAGAGGACAAATGATAGGAAATAGCATACATTTCAAGAGATGGCACTGAAGACTACTATTGAATAAAACAGACAAATTGGTCCTTCATGGAGCTTTCATCATAATGCTAAGAGACTGAAAATTAAGTAAATATACAGCATTACAGATGGTGAGCTTATAGAGAATGATACAGGGCAAGGATAAAAGGGAACATGTCATCAGGGGGGTGGCACATGTTCTTATTTTATACAGAAAGATGAGGAAAGTACCCTCTAGTATAGTGACATTTGAACATAGATCTGAAGGAAGAAAGAATGAGAGGGAGTGAGTCACGCAGATATCTGGGGAAAGAAATCCAAGCAGAAGAAAGAGAATGTGCAAAAGCCCTGGGGCAGAAACAAGCTTAAGCATGTTTGAGGGATAGTAAGGAGATCAGTGTGGCTTAAAGGGATGGATGAAGGGGAAGTGTTAAGAAGTGGTGTCAGTGAGTAGGAGGGTGCGGAATCGTGTTAGGGACTTGGGCTCTTACTCTGACTGAGCTGGCAAGACATTAGGCAGTTGGAATGGAAAAGAGGTGTGACCTGATTTATGTTTTTAAAATATCATTTAGTCAGAGTATTTGGGCAAGAAGAGAAGACTGTCTGCGACTGAATTAGAAGCAGGAAAACCAGTCAGGAGGTGACTGCCGTAATCCAGGACAGATGGTAATAGCTGGGACAAGGGAGCAAGTGATGGCAGTGGAAGGAAGCTGTCCGAGCACAGATATATTGAAGGTTGAACTGTCAACACTGGGTGATGGTTCGGATATGCAGTGTGAGAGAAAGAGAGGGTTCATAGATGAGTCTGGACTTCTGCCTGAGCAACTGTAGGACTGGATTACCATTTACTGAGAAGATGAGAGGAGGAACAGATGAGGTGAGAGAAACTGGGAACTGGCTAGAGGTACAACAGTTGAATAGGCCACTCAGGGGGAAGGTCAGGGCTAGAAAGGCAGCCCAAGATACAGCCGCAGCGACCTCTCACGTCTGACTCTGAACTGTTGCCAGTCACCTGCATAAGAAAGATCAGAAACTACAGCATAACTCACATCCTTCACATTTATATGCTATAAGGTATCTATAACATAGGCTGACATAGATTCAAAACTTAGAACTTGGTTTTATATATATATATATATATATATATATATATATATATATATATATATATATATAATGTAACAACATATTTTCAAATAAGATCTTCCTATAAAGACTAGATCTTCTGTGTGATCCACATCTTGCCTACCTCTCCATCCTCTTCTCCTTGCTCTCCATTCATATTGTCTTCCTGTTGGCTCCTCAAATCTTCCATGCTTCCTCTCACCACAGGGCCTTTGCACAGGCTTCACTCTCCATCCAGAGCCTCATACCCTTACTTACTCCCAGGAAACTCCTCCAGCTCATCTTTCAGATCTCTTCCTTGGGAAACCTTACCCACAGCCTCAGCCTAAGTCAGGTCCCTGTACTTTAGGCCATCCCACAAGTGCCAGTCCCTCTTTCCAGTGGTAGTTTTATATTTATTTTAGTAATTACTTGATTAATATCCCTCTCACTCATTAGAATATAAGCATAATATAGGATTTTATTCAGCATGGTTTCTCCAGGAAATTGTCTATATCAGGCACAGGGATGCTCAATTATTGTTGAATCAATGAATACGTAGGAAGAAATTCAGACATAAGATTTTCCCTTAATTGTTTGAGAAATACAAAGGATGAATGTGGTTGCTAAGGTCTAAGTCCTTCTCTTTAATACTAATAATCCCTGAAAAATTATGCTAAAGTAAAAAATATGAAAACATTTTAATGCATTTATGTGTTATAAGAGGATTATATTTCCAAAGAGATAAAAAATTGTAAAATTGCTCCTTACGCCAGGCCTTTTTGACTTGATATTTGATGACATTTTCAGCTTTCTGTACATATTTTTAAATTTTGTCCTTTTTCTTTCACAGTTGAATACATTCTCAACTAGCCTGACTCTAAAGAACATCCAACTGAGACTGAAGTTTCCACTGTCAGCATACCTAATGATTTGCATCATTGTTTCAATCAAATGATGTTTGTTAGACCTATATTTCTTTGTATTTAAGAGTCTGTTTGAACAAACTGGTGGTTGCTAAAGGGGAGGTGGATGAGGGGACAGGCAATATAGACAAAGGGGATTAAGAGGTACAAACTTCCAATTATAAAATAAATAAATCACAGAGATGAAAAGTACAGCATAAGGAATATAGTCAGTAATACTGTAATAATGTAAGGTGACAGATAATGACTACACTTATGTGAGCACTATGTTAAATTATCTGAAGCTAATATAACATTATATGTCAACTATACTTCAATAATACATTTTTTAAAAAGGCCTATCCTTGGGCGCCTGCGTGGCTCAGTGGGTTAAAGCCTCTGCCTTCTGCTCAGGTCATGATCTCAGAGTCCTGGGAT
>LNAC01000754.1:0-23793 GCA_002007465.1 Ailurus styani
GGGTGAATTCCCGGGACCTGATGATAATCGGTCTCCTGCTCCTCCGCCATCTTGCCGCTCCTCTTTACTCCCCCTTTTTAAAAAGTAGGAGAACTACGGCTTTGAGATAGAAAGTACCAAAGAGTGATAGCTGTTGAATTCACAGCATTGGGCAGTTTTCACCCGGGTCAGCATGATTCTAAAACCCTGTGTGTGTTCCTCCCGCATCTGGGAGAGAGGGACGCTAGCCACTGCTTTTCTTGATTCCCTATTGGATAAATTGAGCCGGAAAACATTGAAAGCAGCCCCGTCTCTCCCCCTGCCCTAGCCCAATAAAAGCAAGAGCTGGCTCTTACCGGCTCCCACGTCCCCCCGAGACCAGTAGAGAGAGCAGCAATGTTATCAGCGAAGACTTAATGACACGACCCCGGGAAAACAGGAGACGTCCCAAACACCCATATCCAGGCCAAGCAAAGCTCTGGGAGAGATTCCTGGGACATTCCGCAAGAGCAGCCTAAAAGGGCTTTTGAGCAAAAACCGAAGCCAAATGAAAACACGGCATGTTCGCCTTGAGCCCCCAGATAGTGTTTGGATTGCGGAGCAAGGGCACGGGGCTCAGAATGGTAGCCAAGCAGGCCAGGCTCTGCAGTTGTAACAAATTAACCCCGAAATCTCAGTGGCTTAAGACCATGAGGTTTGGTTTCATGCTCACGTCACATGCGCATTGAGGGTTAGTGCTGGGGGGACATCTGCTTCACATGGTCCTTCAAGGCTCGAGTTCTGATCTCTGATGACTGCCCCACCTGGATCGTGAGGCCGCCAGGGTTGCATGGGAGCTGTAGTGGGTTGAACGGTGATCCTCCCAGATCCATTCCCAACTGGAACCTTAACGTGCCTTTATTTGGAAAAGACGGGCTTTGCAGATGTCATTGCTTAGGGACCTTGAGTTGGAGCCTAGATCATAGTAGATTTAGAGGGAGGTCGAAGTCCCGAATCTGGTGTCTTCCTAAGAGAAAGGAGAATGAGATTCGGACACTGACACGTGGAGGGAGGAAGGTCCTGCAGAGACAGAGGCAGAGTTTGGGAGAGAGGCTGCTACAAGCCAAGGAGCACCAGGAGTTGCCAGGAGCTGGAAGAGGCAGGGAAAGATTCTCCCCTAGAGCCTTGGTAGAATGTGGCCTCACTGATGCTTTGATTTTGTGTTTCTGGTTTCCATCAAAATGAGAGAATATATTCCTGTTGTTTTAAGCCACCATGGTTGCGGTAATTGTCAGCGGATCCTGGAAAGCTAATACAGAAGGTCTACACTCGCATGTTTTCAAGGGCCAGGCCTGGGCGTGGCTTATGTCTCTTTTTTCCTGGATTGACCAGAAACCCAAATCAACAGTAAGGGAGGTTGTCACATGTCTTTCTGAGCGCCCAGGAAGAGGAGAGTGAAACAAGCTTCGGTGAACCTACAGCATCGCCTTTGCCACAGTTGTCCTGGGAGCACACACAGGGAGCAAGGGACAAGGACAGCTCAGAGACCTGCCTGCTTTTATAGACCGTCGCGGGAGCCAGGCCATCGGCAGGGCTGCTGCAAGTCACAGGACGGGCGGCAAGAGGCTAGCATCCGGGGAGGAAGACACAAAGTCAGAGGACAGAGCTCTGAACGCATGTGGGGGGGGATCCATAGTCCCTACCAGGGTTCATAAAAATGGAAAGTACGGTCAAGTAGAAAAGCGGGAACCCACATCAGTGAACTGGGTATGAGGGACAGGTTCCAAAGTCCCAGGTACGGTTGTTGTGGGGGTAGGGGTGGGTAGGGGGTAGGGTCTGCCTCGGCTCACAGCCCCTAGTTAGGCAGCCACTCAGATGCTGGATGAAAGCAAGTAAGAACAGCTAGCTCCCCACCGAGAGGAGTGTTGAGATGTTTTTTTTCATCTGTCTCTAGTTTCGTGCACAGAGTAGGTGTCCAGTGAGTGTTTGCGTGTCTGCCTTTGATCAGAGTCACGTTTCTAAGCCATGAATTGTATCACAGCAGTTTCAAGCTCAAACTCCCCATTGCTTAAAGGACCAAGTCTTAAATCTACAGAATGTCTTGAACTTACCCTCATCCCTGCCAGAGCCTGTGGTCTCTCTCGGGCCTCCCTCCCTTCGTACCTGGCCTTCTCTTTCCCGGAATGACCTTTTTTGTCCTTTTCTGCCTGGTGAGGACTTACTTGCCCTTGAAGGTCTAGCTGTCTCATATTCTCGAGGTGAAATCCTCCCTGACTCCCCAAGGAGTCACACCCTCCCTCATTGGCACCCTCAGCGTCCTTCCTACTTAATTTATATGGTACGGCAATAGTGAAATCATTTATTTGTTTGTTTGCCCCACTTGACTGAATTTTGCATTTTTCATTCACCTCCCTGTCCCAATGCTTGGCTCCCTGTCCCAATGCTTGGCTCATAATAACCTCCAATAAATTTTTATTATGGAGGGAACATCATTTCTACCTGGTACTTCTTCCAGACAGCTGCAGAAGCAACCACTAATAGTTCTATGGGATGGAGACGATGTTATGATTATTGATTAATTGGTTATGATTTATTATTTGCCATGAGACATAGAGATGGGAGAAATAAGGAAAATGGTCAAAATGGGTCGGAGTATCCCATTTTTGGAGAACAGCAGTAGCAACAGCAAACATTTCTGTATTGATGTAAAATTTATAAAGTGTTTTAACATCAGCATTATCTTACTTGTTCTCATCGTAACACGGGAAGGGAAGTGGGACCATCATGACTGCTCTCATTTCAAGCTGAGGAACTTGTGGTTCAACACGTAGCTTGGTTAAAGCTTATATAGTTGCGTAAATAGGATGTGTCTGTACTAGGAGCTGTAGCTTTGCCTTTTAACTCTACATCTCGGGCCGTTTCCCCTACCCTTCTGGACCAGTCTTGAATACAGGCAAGTGAGGAGAGGTGAGGAGAGGAGAAGAAAGGAAGGGAGAATGGGTTTAGGTAAAGGAAAGTGTCTTTATTTAATGCATATGTTTTTTTTAAGTTTTTTTTTTTTAATTTTTATTTGAGAGGGAGAGCACGAGAAGGGAGAAGGTCAGAGAGAGAAGCAGACTCTGCATGGAGCTGGGAACCTGATGCAGGACTTGATCCTGGGACTCTGGGATCATGACCTGAGCCGAAGGCAGTTGCTCAACGAACTGAGCCACCCAGGCGCCCGCATATTTTTTTTTAATATCCACAAATAATCCTGCAGCACAGTCCGTACCATCCCCCATCTTGCAGATGGGATCACAGAGGACTGGGGAAGAGAAGAAACTTGCTCCAGATCCTTCAGCTACCGAGCAGCAGCGATGAGATTCAGACCTGCGTTTCTTTCTCTTTCTCTGTGTCTCTTTCTCTCGTCTCCTCTGCTGCTCGGGTCACTTGTTGGTCCTTGGGGTAGCCAAGGGGAGGTGTCCGTCTATGCCTCAGCTGTGCCCCCACCTCTCCTGCTGTGGGAATTTGTTGAAGGATCACAGCTACAGTTTTTTTGATGCCCTGTCCCTTGTGAGACTTGCACATTGCATCTCAGGAAGATTTAAAGGGAATCTCTGACGCCCTGCTGAGGTATTTCATTTTGTTCCTCAGAATGATTAATCTTGAGGCTTTGTGATGGCTCTCGTCACAAGTAGCCTACCTTCATCCATAATTTCCCCATTTCTCTTTAAAGGTAATATTTTACATTTAAGAAATGAAAAGAAGCAAAATAATCCTGCTGCGAGAATGTGTTTACATTATATATATATGTGGCGCTGATCAAAGTAGATACGTACCTCAAATGGATTAGAAAAATCACCTTTTTTTAAAAAGATTTATTTATTTATTTATTTGACAGAGAGAGAGAGAGATCACAAGTAGGCAGAGAGGCAGGCAGAGAGAGAGGAGGAAGCGGGCTCCCCCCTGAGCAGAGAGCCCGATGCGGGACTCGATCCCAGGACCCTGAGATATGACCTGAGCCGAAGGCAGAAGCTTTAACCTACCGAGCCACCCACGCGCCCCTTGCCTTTTCTTTTTGAAGCTCAATTTCTGTCTCCTGTGGTCACTCGGTTTCTCTCTGCCACTCCCTGGCTTACTGTTGTATTTTCTTTTTTTCTTTTTTGNGCTTTAACCTACCGAGCCACCCACGCGCCCCTTGCCTTTTCTTTTTGAAGCTCAATTTCTGTCTCCTGTGGTCACTCGGTTTCTCTCTGCCACTCCCTGGCTTACTGTTGTATTTTCTTTTTTTCTTTTTTGTTTTTTTTTTTCCTTCTGTCTCCTTAGCAGATGGGATAAAATGCTCCTGTTTTGTTTTGTTTTCTTTTTTTTGTAGGCGATTTTTCAGATGCTTCTTCCCCTTCGTGTGTAGTCACTGGCGGTCCTGTGGGGATGAAAGGCAGCCGGTGGTTGCGGGGTGAGGTGTGCTGGGGTCCTGGAGCTCAGGATGCAGGGGGGAGGTTGGCCCCAGCGCTGGGGACTGTGCGCCCGCCAGCTCCCTTCTGCTCTTAGTCTTCGCCGCCTGCACAGCTCCAGGGAGGGTCAAGGTAACGCAAGGGCACTTTTAAGATGAGAACTGGGCCCAACTACAAACAGATGCTCTCTGATAAGTACTGAGGACAAGGGATCTGGCTGCGAGACCGTTGCTTTCGCTCGTGGAGAACCTTCGGCCCACGACTGCCCCTGCGCCGCACTTCCATTCTTTGCTCCCCTTGGCCCCCAGAGCCCCGGCGTACCTGCTGTTGCTCACAAGCCTCTTGCTAACAGTGGCATCTGCTCAGTGTAGCCATCAAGAATTTGAATGTCAATATCTTTGCCTTGAAATGAATGGAAAAGTATTTGTCACTCAGCGGCAATCATTCTTCAAATAAAAGGTTAGCCAGACAGGGCCCTTAATCAAAGAGTCGGTCTTTTCTGTCAGCAGTGCCTTTTAAATAGCAATGATGAAGGCTGGCTGTCAGGGTAGGACTTGATGAGCGGGATGATTGATCTGCATAAATCATTTTCTTTTAACATTGTCAGTGAAGAGTAAATTGGTGGGACATTTTGGGTATTAGTTGTGTTGAAATTAATATGCAGTATCCTAGGTGTGTCCTCGTTCACGTTGTCCTCATAAAAGAAGGTAGAAATTAAAAAGAGGCTTTTAGGCGGGCATTGTCCTGACAAGAAAGTTCCACCACCCTTAACTGCTGTGGTCATCATCTTGCATGCTAAATTCGGAAGTTGAGTGTGTAGCACATTTTACAAGCTCCGAAAGGAATCTAGTTAATTTGGGAATTAGCTAGAGTCAGGAGCATTTAACAACCAGTAAATCTGTAAAGACTCACTGCTCAGAGGAAAAAAAAAAAAATCTAAGAACGGTTTCTGGTTGTAAAGAGTAGAGTATCTACTACTCAGCGTGCTGTCTCAGAAATAGGCTCGGCTTCAGGTCAGGTGTTGGCTCAAATCCCCACGCCATCACTCCTGGGTGCGTCTCCTTGACCATGAGACTTAACCTTTTTGAGTCTGTTTCTTTGTCTTTAAAAAGGAGATTCCGTTCCTTACTTAGGTGGGTTCGCCTTGTATTAAAGAGACCAATGTGGGCGAAAGCACCAAGCGTATTCTATGGCACAGGGTGAGGAAGTGCTCAGTAAATGCTAAGCTTTTTTTTTCCTTCTACTAAAGCAAAACACCCCAAATCTAGAAGCCCAGCTAAGGTGTATTATCAAGGACACAACCTCACGGTAACAATATATAATCGACTGAATGTTTTGGTCACTTCTGTGCTTGCTGGGATTTCTTATGGACGTTTTTATATCAATATCATGTTTCAAGGCACAGAAGAAATACCTAATGGCTGCACACTGGGAGTTAGGGAGTGGGGTAGAAATGCGGCCAAGAGTGCGGAGCGTTCTTTCTCTTACTGTTATTCTCTGGTTCACATATCTGGATTCATATTATTCAACTTTGGAATAGATGACTAAAAGCTATCCAGTGTTGTGTTGAGATGAAAAAAAAAGCAAGGCTGATAGAGACAGAGTGCTGGGTTCGGATCCTAGGTCTTTGCTGCAGTTGCTGTAATTGCAGGCAAAATAGTAATTGTCGTCTCCCTAAGTCTCTTGTTGCTCATCTCTGAAATGGGGGCAGTAAGAGTACTCATCGCATGGTGTTAGGATGATCGATTTTCTATATGTAGTTTTATCTATACCTGCCCGTAGAAGAGTGCATGGAATTCCTATGAACTGTTGGTTGACTGAGAAAGGTAGATATTGCTGAAATTCAAGTGGGTCAAAAGTATCAAAGGAGGAAAACTTACTTAGATCTAGAAGTCCTTGATGATGGTATGCGCGGTGAAATGCTTGCTTCATTTTGGAGGAGTTGAGAGCCAGGACGTTTACAGGAACGTCCATACGACAGCTGGACCGTAAGTGTTGTGGGGGCAACTGACTGCAGGCTTGCTCTGCCTGATTATTTCCTCGCTGTAGGAATGAAATCTGATCAAGATGGTCTTAGGGGCAGAACGAACACAGAAGAGGATTTTTTTTTCTGGCTTAGTTAAAAAAATGTATTGATTAACTATCTAATTTGTTGAGAGAGAGGTTGTTTTTTTTTTTTTTTAAAGATTTTATTTATTTCACAGAGGGAGAGAGATCACAAGGAGGCAGAGAGGCAGGCAGAGAGAGAGGGGGAAGCAGGCTCCCCGCCGAGCAGGGAGCCCGATGCGGGCCTCGATCCCAGGACCCTGAGATCATGACCTGAGCCGAAGGCAGAGGCTTTAACCCACTGAGCCACCCAGGCACCCGAGAGAGAGGTTTTGTAGCGTCTTCTGGTGAATGGTCTTTCCTTGCTATATCGAGTGCAGAGGGGAAAGGAACGCTGTCTGCGTGCCCAGGTCTCAGGGTGCTTCTCCGGTGCTACACATGCCCCGCAGCCTCCTCATGGGCACGCGGCGCGGCACGTGGGAGCCGCCGTGATGTACGTGACACGCACCCGAATAAACGAACGGGCGTTGCCAGCAGAGGAGCTCTGTGCCTCGGACGTTTGGGTTCTCTCCGTGCCTAGAGATTTGGACTTTTTTCCCAGGCATTCGAATGCCCGATGGGATTAGTTGTTCTTTGGGCTTTGTGTTCTTTTCTTTCCCTTTCTTCTGAATTTAGTTCATTCCGAGCTTTTGGTCTCTTTCTGCATAATGAGAGAAGTTGCTACCAGACAATTCAGAGGCTGTTTTCATCAACATCGATGCATCTGTGGAAGGCCGCCAAGGGGTGTGGAGGCCGCGAATTCCCACTCCCCAGTGGGCCGGGAGTGGACACTCGAGATCTCTGCAGGCTCAGCTCTTTGAAGACGTGACGTTCAGCGCTGAGCCTGGTCACTGTGTCGCTTCTAGGAAGACCGTGAGGATTCCTTCTGTGTCTCCTCCCGGGACGTGATGGCCACGTGGAGAATGTCTAGCAAACATCCTCTGCTGCTCCGGCCGGCAGTGCTGAGGGACTGCGAGATTGTCGGCGAGATTGTCCCGGCAGACTCCTTCCTGATTCTGTCCCTCGGACACAGAGCACAGCCTGTGTTTTCTAACTGGCTACTTAATGGGAATCAGCCATATTGGGTATGATACTCTGCTCAAGATTAATTTCATGTAATGAAGATCTGAAACAAGGTGGTTAAGAGCCCCTCTAATGTTTCATTTATAGCAATCTATCAAAACGATAGATATTTAGCGTTCTTTATTGGATATGAAACATTAACTTAAAGCCAGTGCTGCTTTCTGTTTTAAATACCAATATCCATTACGTGTTTCTCGCTGTAAGCATCTCTGACCCCTGCCCTCCGCTTCATCAACAATTGTGAAAAATCTGCCACCACCTCCCAGGGGACACATGTCATGCACTTAGCCTTAGGTTATGATTCTCTGGCCCCCTAGACAACTGACCAGTCCTGGCCCTGACCTTGCTCGGGTCTTCACAGAAAGAAGCAGGATCCGTGAATAAGTATTTCCTGGGTGGGCACTCTGTATACACAGGCACGGTGGAGATTGGAAGGGTTGGGGCACTGATGGCCACTAAGGGGACTCAAGTTCACAGGTAGTAAAATGCCGGAAAGGAGAGATCTTAGCACGTGGGGCAGCCTTTTACTCTTAGGTTGGTTACTACCTTTTCTTCAGTTATGAGCTGATGAGGCCTCAGATCTGGGCTGCTTATCTTCGTAACATCTTCCCCTTTTTGGCAGTATGAAAAATGTAGATTTTCCCCAATTCCAGTGTGTAGAAGTCATCCACCGCTTAGCCTCCAGGAGCTCCCTCTGGCCTGGGAGCCCTCGAACAAGTGCTCAGGCATTTAATTAGTACGCACTTAGTTAGTATTTGTTCAATTTATGAATGAGAGAATGAGCAGTTCCCACTTCTCCTCTCAGTGTTATTTTCCATGAATGCCTTTCCACCTCCACACCTGAGTTAACTCCTCTTATTATTTATTGGATATGTATTTAGCACACAGTGTTGGCCCTTTTCCAGTATGTAGTACCTTCTTTTTAATTTTTTTTCTGGCTGAAATGATGTCCTTTAGAGCCTGGCTGAAGACCTGTATCTGTTTTAACCATATTTTCTGTGTGATATTTCCATTCCTCTTTGCTTTTACTTCTCTCACGTCTTTAAAGGTTTTTCCCAGCTTTATTGAGATATGGTTGACATCTCAACATCGCTAATCATCAAATCGTGCAAATCAAAACCACAATGAGATATCTACCCCACACCAGTCAGAATGGGTACTCTCAGGAAGACCCGTGCTAAGTGTTGGTGAGGATGTGGAGAAAAGGCAACACTGGTGTGCCGTTGGCGGGAATATAAATGGGTGCAGCCACTCTGGAAAACAGTATGGAGGTTCCCTAAAAATTAAAAACAGAACTACCAAATGATCCAACAGTCCTACTTCTGGGTATATATCTTCTCTGAATTTTTAACCAGTAAGGTTTGTGTATACACTCAATGCATAAACGTAGACGTTCTCCAGATATCTCTGTTTGCATACAGTTCACTTTTCTTTTAGATGTCAGTATCTTCACGAACAGGCACCTCTGCTTAGCATGTCTTCCACGGCACACACCCTGCTCTTGGGCACACAGGATGTAGGTAGAGCCTAGCGACTCGGTGTGGTCTGCAAAGATGCATCCTAAGTGGACTCGGCAATTATTTTGTATAAGACACAACAGAAGAATCACACAGTGATTGATTTTGCCCTGTGTCGCTCTCAGTGTCATCTTTGTGACCATGGAAGGAATGTGACCACGAAGACCCCACGAAGATGGGTCTGTGCTCTCCCCGAGAACTTTCCTAACCACCAGGCTGCTGTCTGCAGCCCTCCCTGTAATGTGGCCTGTGGGCCCCGAGACCCAAGTGGCTCCCATATGGTTCTGCTCCATTCCATGTTTGGTTCGATATTCTGTCTTCTGCTTCCTTGTTCCAGTCTCTGGGGTCCCCTAACTGGGACACGTTGGTTGTTGAGCCCCTGCGGTCTGAGCCGGAGCTGGAGCCTTGCTGCTTTCCTTCTGCATTCGGCAGGCTGCAAGGGAGTTCCCTGGACCGGACACGTGGGCCTGGCGGTACATCGTGTGCCTTTCCCATCACCTGCTCTGCGTTTCACCCAAGGCCTGTCTCGGGAGGCCTTTGCATCTTTCTTGGCCAGAAATCTTTTTTGGCAGTTTGTGAACTTGGTTGGATTCCAGTCTATCCCTTTCATTTCCAGGACATGCCCACATTGTTGATTCGTGTGCCAGGCTTGTGATTTCCCCTGGTCTCCTTTTTCCCCCCGCTGTGATCCATGGGTACTGTTGGAAGAATTGGCAACTTGGAAATACTTACTAAGGTCCCAACCACTTGACTCATTAAAAAAAATTTTTTTTTTGCCTTTTTTTAAAATTTGAAAATAATACTGGAGTAAAACATTTTTATTATAAAATAAGGAATAGATCTATGGAAGTAAAGGCTGAAGATTTCTGTATTAGTTGGTTAGCATGTAACAGAAAACAAAAACAACAGTGCCTTGAGATAAGAGTTTTATTTTCTTTCCCAGTGAGAGAAGGCTAGAGGTAGGTGGCCCGAGGTCGTGGGTTAGCTTCATGATGTTCACGGGGATAAGTTTTCTCCTTTCTTCTGCACCTTCTTTCGGGATGTACCGCTGTCATTTCTCCAAGTTGCTTCATGGCTCAGAGTGGCTGTTGGATTTCAAGTCCTAGCGTCCAAACTGACATCAGAAAGGAAGAAAGGGAGAGGAAAAGAAAGAGCACATGCTTGCTGTCTGTCCCACTTGTGAGGACGGACAATTTGTGTACAGCTCAATGCTAGCCAGTCATAGGCCAAAACCGGCTCATCCTTGGTTGTGAGGACCAACTGTTACATTCTCAGGAATTTTTCTTGTGAGCCAGTGAACCTCAACTTGGTAGCTTGAAGTTGGCCAGAGTGGAAAAATTTGTACCATGCAGATTGGTGTAACAGTGAGCTGGTTGTTAAACATTTAGCACCAGGCAACCATCGCTGGCTGCAGGGGAGGCTGGGGAAAGCCCCATTTTAGCTGGGTCAGTTGTCACCCAGAGTAAAATCGGGGCTTTGTTACGAAGGAAGACTAATGGGTCAGCAAAGCCCTCTTTGCCTCATTCCCCTACTTTGTGTGGAACCCCCATTCCATAGCATGGGTCTACTCCCCCATCGACACTTTGCCGCTTTTCAAATTATGCAGTGCTACACATCTTTTCACATCTGTGTCTCTGCAAATGAGTTAGTGTTGAGGGACAACAGTTGCCTTGAGGTAGATTCGCTGGGTCAAAGGCTGGGCCCACTGCTTACCTCTTGACAGTGAATGCTCACCAGATGGAGATTTCTTTCCTCCTAATACCGTGTGGTGGAGAACATGGATTTTGGAAGCAGACACACAATGTGAACATTCAGTGTTTCATAGCTGCGAGACTTGGCCAAGTTACTTACCCTCTGTAGGCCTCCACTTCCCCCCTGTAAAATGGGGAGATACGACCTGCTGCTCTGTGGGGTCTGGGACAGTGCTATCAGACTGTCACTGTGGAGCCCTTAGAACCTGGGGCTTCGGCGCACAGAGGGCTGGGCTCGTGCAGACGCACAGCCTGCAAAGGGAAGGCTAAAGACCTGAAACCCAGCCTCGAATCTTAAAGCCAGGGCCATTCTGAGTTGCAGAGGTGAGTATCAGACAGGAAAGCAGTGGATGTCTAATCCATAGATTGGAAATTACACCACTGACCCAAGGGGCAGGTATAGGCTAATTGGTTAGAAAAGCCTCAGAGTAAATCAAGCATGGTCTCCAATTCATAAGTGCTTATTATAAATATATTTAAAATTATTTTTATGACTGTTCTGTTTTACATTTCTTGAGCACATCAGATGCTTGAGTTGTGGAAGTTGACAGAAATCAACATAAATGTTCTTTTTCTCCCCCAACCGTATTGAACATCGCACAGATGTGTAGTTAAGTATTTATTACGAACATGCAAATATCGATGTCCCCAAGGCCCATTCTTTGATTTTCAAACTGCTGTTGCTATATTTGGAATTGTTGATTAATGCAGGTCTTTGCTCTGACACACAGCATGTCTGACTTCAGGGCCGCTGAGAGCAGTAGCAAGAAGAAAGTGGAAGGGCGCCTGGGTGGCTCAGTGGGTTAAAGCCTCTGCTTTCGGCTCAGGTCATGATCTCAGCGTCCTGGGATCGAGGCCCGCATCGGGCTCTCTGCTCAGCAGGGAGCCTGCTTCCTTCTCTCCCTGTCTCTCTGCCTGCCTCTCTGCCTACTTGTAATCTCTCTCTCTGTGTCAAATAAATAAATAAAATCTTTAAAAAAAAAAAAAAAAAAGAAGAAAGTGGAAGCCAAAGCTTGATGCTGATAGGGTTGGACAATATTCGAGGGTGGGAGTAGCTTTGGGCAAATGGCAGCAGGTAACCAAATCTATGAGATCGTTAATGATGTGCCTAGCATAGAGCTTTGCACGTGGTAAGTTCTCAGTACTTCTTTGCTCATTTAAAGAGACTTCTATGGAAAACAAACAACCATAATGAAATAATTCTTTCACACTGGTCTAGACCAACATTTCTCAGTCTTGGCACTATTAACTTTTTGGGCTGGATAATTCTTGTGGGAGCTGTCCTGTGCATTTTAGGATGGTTAACAGGATCTCTGGTCTTTGCCCTCAAGGTGCCACTACCATGGCCCTCCTCAAGTTCTGATCAAAAATATGCTACATGTCTCCCAGGCAGGGGAGGGGGGCAAAATTGCCTGTGTGGAGAACCACAGGGCTAGAAGAAGGGAAAAGAGCTAATATATATTAAATAATACATACGTGCCAGATGTTTTACGCATTTCATCCTTGCAACAGTTCTGAGTTGCAGGTGTTGCTGAAATCATTTTTGCAGGAAGGCGAGGTGGAAAGAGGTTAAGACCATGGACCAAGGTTGGAGGGACAGATGGGGTCTGATTCCAAGCGTGACGTTCTTTCGCTTGCACTCCACTCCCCGCTAACACAGTCAGACGAACACATCAAGTGCCATGAGGGCTCACAGTGTTCCTCTTCTTGGCACTAAAGACTCAGACCTGACTTCCTTATGAAAACACTGCCAAATGCACTGTTTGCAAAGAGTCATGGACTGCTTACATTTGGGCCATTGATTTGATTTGGTTTATGTTTTGCAGAGAATATGAGCTGGGCTGTTCCCTAGTGGAGGATCACAGATAAAGGGGGACATAGCCTTCTTAGCCTTCTTAGGGCTGAGGGCTCCATAGAGAACTCAGACGACGTCCAGGGAGAGTTTGTTTCGGAAGGGAACTAACTATCCAAGAACCGTGACACTGTCTGCGGGGAAGGTGGCTTTTGCCACTCTGGTTCTCCGGGATATTTAGTAAATCAAATGGGTTTTCTTCTGGGGAACACTGAGCCCAGCTGTTTGCCTTTATGAGCTTCTTGTAGTTAATTTAGATTGTCAGCCTTGCTCCTAGCAGAAGGGGTTTAGTTTTGAGCTGTTGGTGCTGATTCTGTGGGATGCAGTGAGGGAGAAGAGCCTTCCACTCTCTACCAGTTGGTGAGGCGCTGGTTCATAGAAGAGGATTTTGGGGTGTGAAGCTAATGGTTAGAATTACATAGCAGTAAAAATTATAACTTCCTGCAGCCACGTGTGAAGAGTGCACTACATTGCTCTCTTAACGGAGCTGGGGCCGGTTGGGAGGGGGTCAGGAAATGAATAAAATTATTGTTAATTCTATCCCCTGTTTATACCATCAAGAGAAAATAAACCAATAAAAGAACTAAATGTTGGCAATCCATAACATTCCGTAAGTGGTAATAAAGAAAAACTGAAACTATATTGATATACAACCAAACAAGGTAATTATCATTATTTTTTAATAAAGCCATTTATCATCAATAAATACCAACGGGAATAGGAAAAATTACAAGCACAACAATGCCATCTTCCATAATTATAGCTATTAACAATTTAAAGCATAATTATGTGAGGAATAAAACTTTTAGAAAGCTTTGTGCTGTTTTCTGAACAGAAAAGTCAAATTCTCACATTTCCAAGTAGTCAGGATGCTGTGAACATTCCTGAATGATTGGATAGATGCTTGTCCCCACTTAGGGTAGCTCATTTTCTAACGATCTTCAGTTTGGGCCCTTCCTGCCTCTCCATTTCAGAGGTGGCCAGTGACTCTGGAGGAAGGGCTGGAATCCAGGAAAAGGTATATATGGTAATTATCTGTCTACTTCCTAAATGTGGCTGGTCAAGAGGACTTTATTTAGCAGAAAGGTTGGGTCAGGGAATCACGGGTCTCATTTATTTCATCTGAGCAAACCCTGATTAAGCAGCTACTATTGCCTCAATATCCATGATCCAGGCCCTGGGGATCCAGAGAGGAATGCAATGCTGTTTTATTTTATTTTATTAATTAATTTATTTTTGCCACTGTGCACCTAGCACTCTCAGAGGCAGACCGGTCTGCTCTCAGCGTTGAGATGCAGGGTACAGCAGAATGGTTAAGAATAAACCTTGGGAGTGGGGGTGCCTGGGTGGCTCAGTCTGTTAAGTGTCTGCCTTCAGCTCAGGTCATGATCCCAGAGTCCTGGGATCGAGCCCCGCATCAGGCTCCCTGCTCATTGCGAAGTCTGCTTCTCCCTCTCCCTCTGTCCCTCCTCTTCCCCTCCCCCACTCATGCATTTGCTCTCTCTTGCTTGCTCTCTCAAATGAATAAAATCTTGGAGAAGAAGAAGAAGGAGAAGAAGAAGAAGAAGAAGAAGAAGAAGAAGAAGAAGAAAGAAGAAAGAAGAAACCTACCAGCCATATTCCAGCTCTGCCACGTACCACCTGTGGCACCTTACAGAAATTAATCAACACCCCTGTGTCTTAGTATCCCTATCTGTAAAACAGAGAGGAAACTAGTGTCTACCTATTGGTTGTTGTGAGGACTAAATGACTTGCTCTCTAAAAAGTGCTTACAAAAGTGCCTGGCACCTGGTAAGGACTAGCTAAGTTAGCTGTCATTGAACCCGATGGGGGTCAGTCCTGTGATGAGGTACTTGGGATCTGGTGCACATAGCAGCAGTCTGGGTAGTTGGGTACTTTCGGGTCTGATGCAATAGTAGCACAGTTCTCCCTGACCGGTGGTCAGTGGGAAGTGCTGTGGACAAGCTGGTGGCTGTGTTGAGCGGTACAGGGTGAGAGCAATAGGAATGGGTGTTCTACACCACGGAAACCACGGGAGCAAAGGTCTGGGGTGGAATCCAGACACATGGGCATTACGGTGTGCCTGGGCCAAGGTCAGCTGTATCCCAGTATGACCCAGTTGCCCTGGTGGCAGACAAGAGGTGAGGCTGCAGGGTCTCAGGTTCGGCTGAGTCCAGGTCAAAGAGTCTTGACTTTTTTGGGGGGCAGAGACCCTGTATTGAAGGATATTAAATGTGAAGGTGATGGTCAGGCAGATTTGCAATTCAGATCCATCTTGAGAGGAAGAGGCAGCGCTGGGTGCTCTGACCATTGGGATGGGAGCTGAAGGGAATGGTCAGGGCCACTTTAGGAATTTTTATGATTAGGACTTCTGCCTAGTAGGGCAGTATTTCAGCAGAGTTATATGTGTTTGTTGGAAATAAACATCTGCACTGATGGATTCTTGGTTTAATTGTGGCAGAGTCATCAGCGCTCTTTGGCAAATATCCCAGTTCTCCTCCACTTCCAGGCACGTGTACAAACAAATGGTAGAACTGTGTTTTCTGGTCCCCTCGTGTGAATTGGGTCATGGGAACACTTCTGGCTCAGGAGTTGTAAGGAAAAGTGATGTGTTATTTTGGAACCAGGTCATCTAATTGCTAGTATAAGGTCCTTCAGAGCTTGCTCCCTTCCCTTGTCATAGTGACCAGCATCATTGCAGGTAGAGTCGCCTTCGTCAGCGAGCTTCCACAATGAGGTGGCTACAGAGAAGAGCCCCCCGGTGACTCCTGATTAACGTGGAGAATGAGCGAGAAAAGCCTTTATGGTTGGAAACCAGGCATCAAAAAAGCAAACTTTGTAAAGGGCCAGGTAGAAAATACTTTGGCCTTTTAGTTTGGTCTCTGTTCAAAATGACTCCAATCTATTACACATAGAAAATATGTGAACAAATGGGGATGACTATCTTCCGTTAAAACTTTATTTACAAAAATAGACAGTTGGCTGCATTTGGCCAGCAGGCTACCTCTTACTACCTCTTACTTAATATTTGGGGGCTGTTTGTTAAGATAGCTTAATTGAGCTAATCCTAATTAATAATCTACCCAACCAGGTTTTCTTATTTTTTTCTCAGCAAATTGTTTTATTATTTTAGCTTTTCTTTTTAAGTTGAGAAAAAAAAACCTGTGAGATGAAATGCACAGATCTTACGTGTACTGTTCAGTGACTTTAATAAGTGCGTAAACTGTGTGATGACACCCTCATCAAGATCTAGGGCATTCCCATCATTTCAGAAACTTAACTTTTGCTCCTTTACAGAGAGATAATCCTCATACCTTCATTAGGTGACCACTGTCCTGTTCATGGTCTTCATATAAATGGGATCACATAGCACGTACTCTCTTTGTGTCTGTTCTTCAACACAATGTTTGAGTTTTACCTATGTTTTTCATATGAGAAGTCTCTTCCATTTATGAATATATAACACCTTATTTTCTTGTTGATGGTTGTTTATAGTTTTTGGTTAATAAAAATTATTATAAATTTATTTAATACATATTAGGCTTTTGAGATTTTCTACTTCTTCTTGTGTCATTTTCATTAGCTGGGTTTTTTCAGGGAATTTGTCTGGTTCATCTAAATTGTTGATTTTTTGTCATAGAGTTATTCATAATATTTTCTTACATTTTTGATGTCTGTAGACTCTTCAGTGATAGCCCTTTTTCATTTCCAAGTTCTATTTCTTGAATTCTCAATCAGCCTTGCTAGTAGTTTATCGATTTTTTTTAGCAGCTTTATAGAAGTATAATTTGCGTTCCATTAAAATCACCCATTTGAAGTGTACAGTTCAGGGATTTTTAGTAATAGTGCATTAATATTCCATCATCACAATCCAATATTGGAATAGGAATGTTTTATCACCTTTTAAAAAATCCCTCATAGTCATTTACAGTCACAACCTCCTCCAACCTCCTGCTCTAAACACCAATAGACTAGTTTGTTTCTGTTGATTTGCTTTTTCTAGACATTTCATACAGATGGAATAATATAATATGTGGTCTTTTGTGTCTGGCTTCTTTCATTTAGAACATTTTTGAGATTCATCCATGGCATATATCAGTACTAGTAGTGTTTTATTGCATGGATATAAACCATATAGTTTATCAGTTGATGGACATTTGGGTTGTTTCTAATTTGGGAAACATTATGAATAATGCTACTGTAAATGTACAAGTCTTTGTGTGGACATAGGTTTTAATTCAGTTGAGAGTTAGGTACCTAGGAGTAGAATTGCCTGGTTGTATGATGAGTTTATGTTTAACTTTTTAAGAAACTGCCAGGCTGTTTTCTAAAACGGCTGCACCATGTTCCATTACCAGTATCAGCGTACGAGAGTTCCAGTTTCTCCACATCCTTTCAACATTTGTTACTGTCCATCTTTTTGATTTTAGCCATTTTAGTGAGCATTTGTGTTTCTCACTGTGGTTTTAATTTGCATTTCCCTAATAACTGCTGATGTAGAATATTTTCTATGTGCTTATTGGCCATTTGTATATCTTCTTTGGAGAAATAGCTCTTTATATCCTTTGCCTATTTTTAAATTGCGTTGGCTTTTTATTATTGAGTTGCAAGTCTTCCTTATTTATTGTGGGTACAGTTTTTATAACAGATATATAGAATTTGCAAATATTGTCTCCCATGTGGTGTCTTTTCTTTCTTTTTTTTGGCAAGGATCTATTCTGACATAGGAAAATTTTAATATTGATGAAGTCCAATTTATTAATTTTTTGCTCTATGGATGTTGCTTGTGGTGTCCTATATAAGAAATCATTGCTTAACTCAAAGTTATGAAGGTTTCTCTTGGGTTTATCAGTTAATGTTTTAAAAGAACTAGCTTTCGGATTTCATTTCTCTTTTGTTAATCTGCTTTTTAATTTTACTGGCTTCTGCTCTTTTTATTTACTTTGATATTTTTTCTAGCTTATTAATGTGGAAACTCAGACCATGATTTTAAACTTTTTAATATTCTGATATAAGCATTTAAAACTATAAATATTCTTCAGTACCACTTCAGCTGCATTCATTATCTTATGCTATATTGCGTATTAATATGCCATTCAAAATATTTTCAAGTTTTAATTTCTTCTTTCATCCATGGTTTTTCAGAAGTAAGTTGTTTAATTTTCAAGTATTTTGGATTTTTCACTTACCTTATTTTATATTGAACTCCCGCTTAATTATGTTGTTTCCAGAGAATAATTTATTGAGTCTTATTTTATGGCACAGCACATGGTGTATCTTTATGAATATACCTTGTGTACCTAGAAACAGTGTGTATTCTACACTTATTTAGTGTAATGTTCTATAAATATTAATCAGACCATTTGTTTAGTGTGTTCAAATCTACTCTGTCCTTACTGGATTTTTGTTTTGTCAAGTGGTTCCATCAGTTACTGAGAGATGAGTGTTAATATTGTGACTGTGATTGTGGGTATGTCAGTTTTTCCTTTTAGGTTTTTCTAGTTCATATTCTGAAGCTTTGTATTTAAGTGCACACACATTTATGATCTATATGTCTTCCTGATGAACTGACCCTTTAATCTTTTTGAAATCTCTCTTTATATCTGTGTTGATACTCTCATAAAGTTGACTTTGTCTGATCTTAATGTAGCCGTACAACCTTTTTTTTTTATGCTTACATTTCCCACGGTATCCATTTTTCCACCTATTGTGTATTTGTATTAGAAATGCATTCTTGTAGATTACATTCAGTTGAGCCTTAATGTTTTATTCAGTTTAGGAATCCTCTCCTTTTTTTTTCTTTTTAAAGATTTTATCTATTTATTTGACAGAGAGAGCACAAGTAGGCAGTGTCAGGCAGAGAGAGAGGGAAGAGCAAGGAGCCTGTTGTGGGGTTCGATCATAGGACCCTGGAATCATGACCTGAGCCTAAGGCAGATGCTTAACCGACTGAGCCACCCAGGTGTCCCGTGATGTTTTCCTCTTAATCAGTTTTTAAATATTACATTTCATATAATTACTCATAAGTTTAGGCTTCAGCCTGTCATTTTGTAGACTGTTTTATCTGCTTTTACTTCTTTTGTTAATTTGCCTTTTTTAGATAAGTGGAATTTATCTTTAATAATTAATTATTCTTTCTAAAATTAATACTTTTGTATTTTATTTTAATTCATCTTAAAGCTTTTTAACTATTTTCTTTTTTTGTGTTTCCTCTTGAAATTAAAATTTGTATTCTCAATTTTGCTTAATTTTCCTGCAGTCTATTTGGGTCAACATTGCACAACTTCAAATAAATGTAACAACTTTGCAACACTTTAATTTCATTCTATTTATTTTCCCCTCATTTTATGTACCATTTTGTCATACATTTTGCATCTATATAATGAACTCTGTGATACCTTGTTGTAATTTTTGTATTAAACTCTCAGTTTACATTTAAAGAGATTAAGACAGGCTGGTTCAGCTGGTTAAGCATCTGCTTTCGGCTGAGGTCATGATCCCAGAGTCCTGGGATAGAGCCCCACACCAGGCTCTCTGCTCAGTGGGGAGTCTGCTTCTCCCTCTGCCTGCTGCTCCCCCAGCTTGTGTTCTTTCTCTGTCTGTCAAATAAATAAATAAATACATACATAAAAATTTAAAACAAAAAGATTAAGATGAAAATAATTTTACATGAATTTTAATGTAAATATTTACCACTTTAGATATTTCTTCCTGTCGATACAAGTTTCAGTCTGGAAACACTTGATGAGAGTTAATAGAAGCATAATTTAGTGTGGTAAAGGTCAGCTGGCAATGAGTTCTCTGCGTTCATTTGTCCTAAAAATCCTATAGTTAGTCTTCATTTTTGAAGGTAGTTTTGTGGCATAAGGAATTCTGGATCGATAGTTTATATTTTCTCAGTGTTTTAAAGATAGTTTTCATTGGACTTCTGACAGCCATTGTTTCTAACAGACCAGCCATCATTTGTTTTTCCCTGAATTTAATGTATCTTTGTCCTCTGGATACTTTTAAGATTTTTTTTGTTATCAGAGCATTGATAACATTTCCTCTGTGTTTATCCTGCTTCAAGATTATGAAGCCTTTTTGATCACTTTGCTCTGGTTGTTCCCTAAATTGGGAGAATATTTGTCCATTATTTGTTCGAATACTGTTTTTTACCTTATTCTCTCTTCTTAATCTTCTGGGGCTCCAATTACACATGTATTAGACCTCTTGATATTGTTTTATTTGACTAAGACTCTGACTATTTGTTTTAAATTTCTCTCTGTTCTTCATATTGATTAAATATTACTGATCTTCAAATATTATTGGTCTCTATTCAAGTTGAACAGTCCTTACCCGCTTCCCTTAATATTTCTCTCTGCTGTTGAGCATTCAGTGAGTTTTTCATTTTAGATGTTCTACCTTTGTTAGAGAATTCCATTTGGTTATTTTTTTGTAGTTTGAAATTTTATATTGAGATCCCACCATTTGTTTATTCATTGGGACACTCCTTGAATGCCTTGAAAATATTTCTAGTAGCTTTTTTAAAGTCTTTATTCAAACGTTTGGGCTATCTCATGGTCAATTTCTCTTGCCTGAGTTTTCTTGACTGTAAGTAATATTTTTACCTATCTAGTATTTTCTTTGTATGTAGGACATTATGTTAATACATTGCATTCTGGATTCTGTTATCTTCCTCTGAAAATTGTTGGCTTTTGTTCTAGATTGATTTTTACAGTTAAATTACTGATTGAGAACCTTGACCTTGGGGAGCCTTATTTGTAAAACTTATTAGGGCAGGTCTGTTTCGATTTTCCTATTGGTCTTAGTGCAAAAACATGATCCTAAGGCACAGTCTATATTGTTAAGGCATCTTTCTTTAGGAGTTTTGATATAAAACCTAAGGTTCCTACCAAGCCCTTTTAAACCTTGCAGACTCTGACTCCCCGTGATGATGGCACTATATGAAATATGTAGCGTTGTTTTGTTTTGTTTTGTTTTTCATTTACCTGTTAGCTTCTCCTAAGCTACTTGGACTTCTTTTGTGCATTCCCATTTCAGGAGAAAGCTAAGGATCTGTGAGGCAGTGTATAGAGATTTACTACCTCTGTCATTCCCTCTGTTTTGGGATTTCCCTTCACAACTTTCAACTACTTTGATGACTCTGACCTCTGGCTGGGTAAGCCAGTGAGACTGGAGCTTTCTTCTTGAGATCTGGCTGCTGTGCACAGTATAGACCATGAAGTGGCCACAAAGGAGAAGCCATTTAAACACAGACATTACCTAATATGGTTCCCTTCTTTTATAAAGGTCATTGAATTTCCTCTCTTTCCTGCCTGCTTTGGTACCTCTCCAGGGCCTTCAATTAGTTGTTGCTTATATTTTTCTCAGAGTTTAAAATGTTTATCTGTTGGAGAGTTAGTCTGATATGAGTTACTTCATTATTACCTGGATAGGAACTCCCACAAATAGCTTTCTTAGATTTGTCTGTAATGCTGGAGACGACGCTAGCAAAAAGGATGTGCTTCTGCTGTTCTCTCCACTGTTTTTCTTTTTTCTTTCTTTTTTCATTCTTTTTTTGTTTGTTTGTTTAGGTGATTAAGGATGTTTTAATTAAGTAGGCCCCCTCCAGTGAGGATGGATTTTCAGCTGAATCCTTGTCTCGCCTTACTCTGTTTTTCTATTTAGATGACCTTCATGCTCACTGGGGGGAACCTCTAGTTGTGCTCATGAAGATGCTTGAAATTAAGTGGCTCAAACCTGTGACTAATTTTGTTATGGATTTTTAGTTTTATTTTTCATTGCACATGGGAATTCACTCATTCATTCAGACTGCCATTAATTGTGGATTGAGAACCTATTGTGCATGAGGCACAGTTCTAGGTGCTGAAGTTTAGTGATCAGTAAAAGAAAGGTGCCACCTCCGGAAGCTTACTTTGTAATCGGAGCACAGAAAATAAATAGGAAACAACTCTGAGCTTGTGGTAGGAATTCTGAACACAATTAAGTGCAATCAAGAGCAAGTGATGGTGTTTGCATGTCTCCTTTATGTAAGACTGCGTGTTCAGGTAGGAACTCTCTGGTGACGGACGTGTTTGTACTGAGAACAGAAGAACGAGACCAAGCCTGTCATGGGAGCATGTCAAGGAAGATCACTCCAGGCAGAGGGAGCAGCAAATGTGAAGCCCTGAACAGGAGTGTGGATCATGAGCCAGAGGAGCAACTAGTGAGCCTGTGGGCCGGAGTGGCTTCCTTTTGGGGGTTCCTTGAAGTCCCAGTGACATTTGCACATTTGCTCTGGATGAGATAGGAAGCACTGCATGGTTTTGTGTAGAGGAATAATGTAGTCTAATGTAGGTCTTGAACTCTAGAAGGCAAGAGGAAAGGCAGGGAAGAAAGCCTTTGGGAAGCTGTTGTGAGTGGCGAGAGAAGATGATGGTTGATCTCGATCCAGTGAAATTGGTTGTTAGGAGCTTGCTGTGTGCTCTATAGGATGCTCGCCTCCTAATCAGTGGTGGTCCGGATCTCCTTCTTGCCCTGGCAGGGACCAAAGCTCCTAGACTCCTGTTACTTAGAAAAACAAACATGATAGGGAAGGGAGCTTGGGTAGGGACGGCAGCCCTAGCAATGAAGTTTTGAGTGTTGTGAAATATTTGATTACGTGTGTACATAGCCACATAACTCACTGGGTAAGTCACTGCCAATGTCATCTGGCTAATGTCCACTAATGATTAGTTAATTATAAAGCTGCCATTTTTGTCCTTGGTCTGGCAGTTTGTTTATTTTACTGAAGGCAGTATCTTTGGTAGAGTTCCTTTATCCCAGCAAAAATGAGTTGTTGTTTTTATATAAATTATAGCTTTAAGAACAAAGACTATTAAGCGCTATTCCAAAGGAAAACCAAGCCCAGAACCTGGCACCTAGTAAGTGTTCAATAAATGTTACTTGAAATTAGACTTACTGTCTTTTTGATTATTTAAAAATAAACACCAATTCAATATATAAAGAACCCCTAAATGGAGTACCAATAATAAGTTAAATAAGTAGTATATTGGATTGAAACCAGAAGTAGCACCTTTGTATATTTTCTTCATTTTTTAATTGCTGGAGTTATCTGCAGTATGTCTGGATGGGTGCCTTAATGTGTATGTTTTCCATAGCTCCATTTGCTTCTGCCTTCTAGTTTCCCCTCTCTCCTTCCTACCCCTGCCCCCCCCCAAGCCCCCCGTCATGTATTGAGGGCTAATCTAATGTACTAGTCAGGGTTCCTGGCGGTCTGTGCACCAAGCCTCCTTGCTTGCAGCCTTCATTTTAGTACGGTCATTGAGAACACGACCCAGGAGTGAGACCCCCTGGGTTCTGACCCAGCCCTATAGGCTGTGCGATCAGACCTCTCCAAGACTTGATCTCCTTGGCTGTAAAGTGAAGATGAGCGCCGAAGATGGAGCCGTGAGCTGCGGATACGGGTGACATACTGTGCGGGTCTCACGCTCATCCCCCACCCCCAGCCGTACCCCAGTCAGAGAGAGAAACAGGGATCGGAGAAGTCCCAGGGCTTGCCCAGGACATGCAAGACCATTCCACCTTTCATCCAGTCCACCCCTCATCTTCTTAGAAGAGAAAAGGCAGGTATGGCTGGAGGCCTGCCTGGCCATCGCGAGAGGCAGCACGGCCTGGTCTGAGAGCGCAGCTTCCCCGGGTGCAGATTTTGGCTCTGTCACTTCCTAGCTGTGTGCCTGTGGGCAAGGTACTTAACCTCTCTGTGCCTCAGTTTCCTTATGTGTGAAACGGCGTTGGTAACGCTACCTATCGCGTAGAGGCATTGTGAGGCTCGAGAGATTTCACACACGGGGCCTCCTCGGAGCCGTGAGCGGCGTGGAGCAAGCAGCGTGTAGGTCCCGTGTGTTAGGATCTGTGTCGATGGTGACGTGTACTTGAGTGTTGCTAAGAGCTTACCTTTCTTGCAGCAGCCCGTTCACGTGCCCACTCCCTGTGCACTTGGCCTGAGCCGCCCGCCTGCCTCTGCCCTGCACACAGTCTCCCTTCCGTGTGAGCGGGCATCCCCCCCGCCCCTGCAGCTCAGTCCCCGGGGGGGGGCCCTCTTCCCTCCCCCCCTTCCCTCCCCCTGCCCC